>JAOWBL010000019.1:3963456-3988565 GCA_028564865.1 Zenarchopterus dispar
ATAAGTTGTGAAAGAGAAAAAGATTGTGATTGATTTTACGTTTCTAGATCACATTAAACTTTCAGCCAGTGGACATCTATTTCATCTGTGCTGTTCACATCGAACAAATGAGGAGAACTTACATGTATAAAGGGTATGTGATGGATTCCATCAGCAACAACAGTTTAAGCAGAACTTGGCAGGAACTAGGAGACTTTTGAGATTTTTGAAGTGTCTGAGTTCAGAAGTGCATGGTTGTAACTGTCTGAGTTAAATTTATAATTTTCTCCATCTGCCTGATGCATACTTATGCACATCATGCTTCATTCTGACAACTGATTTGACAGAGGAACCAAGCACAGAACATGATGTCCTGTAGGCTCATCACCCCAGCCATAAATATTAATGGGGAAGCCAGGAGGCCAAGGAGAGTCATTATAACCTTGTGTAGACCCAAGTACAGGAACCTAAAGTCAGAAGTACTATTCCTCCTCATCACCATCACAGCAGTTGATGCTGCGGGCATCATTTGTAATGTTCAAACTTAAAAAGAGAACAAATAAAGTGAAGAAAAAAATATTGTGTATGAAGTGTGAAGGCAAGAAAGAAGCCTCAGAGAGGGAGCATGCCACAGTAGACAGTGTGAGTGGGGTGTGATATGAAATATTTGGGGTGAGGGGGGTGAGTATAGATGATAATGAAGTATGAGTAGATGGAGTTGGTCCGAGGGACAGAGCTGGATGCAGAAAGCAGCTTACTCACACTGGTGGTGAATCATTGTGCCCTGCCTGATAAGCTCTGACTCACTGAGAGAAGTGGGAAAAAAGAGGAGAACAGGCGCACGGTGTAGGTGGAAAACTAGCCGAATGTGTGCAAGCGTGCATGTGTCCATGTGTCCACCACATGTATTTTGGGATACTCTCTACATAGAGTGTGTGTCTGTGGCTGTGTGTGCGTTCTTGCTGCAGTGGTGACAGTGAAGGTCAGTAGTGTGGGTGTGTCTCAGGCCTCCAAGCTGTGGCCCGGGGCTACGGAGCCATCACTGTCACATCTCTGTCTCGCTGCTGTGTGCTGCTGGCCCTGCAGCACGGCAGCACAAAGAACTGACTCACAATTATGCACATAGTCTTTCGGCTCTATCGCTCACACACATATAATAAAAAAATCAGCCATAGAACATGTTGTCAACCTCAAGACAAACATAAATGGAAATTCATAAATACACAGAATATTATAAGAGCATATAGTGTGCACAATCTCTCCGTAGAACCTTAAATTTAGCTTTATGATACACACACACATCAGTGAGAAAATCTATTTGCATTCCTGAGATGGAAAGCATAATGCATGTCCCATCTCTAATATGTAAACTTGATGACCTTGTCCACACTCATTCAATCACCAGTGGATAGAGTACAATTAATCCAGCAGTCTGCACCACCGTCTCTGCTGTATCATCTCAGCTTTGCTGTCTGCTGTATTCAGCAAATATGTACAAAGAGTCTTGTCTGTAAGTTTTGTGCTTCTCCAAGCACAAATTGAAGCACAGCGAAGGTTTAGAGGTGAACACAGCTTGCTTGACTCCCTCTGTCCTCAGTTCTGTGTCTCTGGTGGTACCACAATAGCTTTGCCTCTTTACAGATTTTAAAAAATAAGAACCTTCCATGAAAACTCGAAAGAGAAAAAAAAACAGTAACTGATATCTCTCTTAACTTGTGATCTCATTGTTAATGCACATTGACAGCATATTGACAATATCACTGAAACGCAGTAAACTGAGAAAAAGTGACAGGCATGCATCCATGCAGCCAACATGGATAGCTGCCTCTTTGTTTCTCACAAAGATGCAGTTTGACCCCTTGTGCTTCTCTCCAAAAACAGAAATACATTTGACCTCTGGCCATTTGCAGCCCTGATGTGGGTTGATACTATGGCACTTGCTTCAGTGTTTCTCTCTTCTCTCTGGCCTCTTTATGGTCCAATGCATGGCACATAAAAAGGAGAGCACATCGCACAATTACTACCTAATTAACTGGCTGATATTTTATGTGGTTGGTGAGTCCGCAGACAGTCTGCAGATCATTTGCCATGATTTCAGAGGATGTCTCAGGCTGATGTACTGACCTCCACAGCTAATTAATGCACATCTTTGGTTGTGAATGTTTGTCTTCGTGCGAGCTTGCTTAAATCAGAATAAAATACTTATTCTACGTCTTTGAAAAGAGGTTATTTGTGTGATTCCTCTGAGTCACGGTTTATCTCACACACCATTCTGCGTCCTCTCCCCCCTTTTACTCCCTCCATCCCCGCCTCTTCTCAGCCCTTAACAGCAGAAGGTTTGCATTGGGATTTGAGGTGTAATTAAATTCAATAAATAGGCGAAGGTGAAGAAATAAATCAAGCGGAAACTGATGAACAACAGGAGATTAAATGCCACTGAGCCGTGCAAACAAATATTTCAAAAGAATTTTTAACAGAGGGCACTTGGGGCTCTGTGCACAGCTCAAAAAGTTTTTAAACTGAAAGTTATCTCTTCAAAGCCATGAATGTTATGAACGCTTTTGACGCCACTGTCCTGGTTGACATCATATGAGCTCATCATAAATTAAGCATTTGAAGGACAAAGATTTTAGAAGATGACAGGCAATGTTCTTTATTCCTCTGTCTCTCACACATCTCATCATCTTCCTGAATCATCGCTTATGCAGAGGCCAGCCAGCTCTTTATTAATGACTAATGAAGTAGCAATTAATGCTGCATAATACATGAAGTACAGCTGTGCAAATCTGAATAAAGTCTGATTAGGTGCTAAAGAGGATAGAGGAAATACTGCTGATGCATATTAAATGTGACCATATCAGAAAGGGGAGGGGTTATTAGGGGGGCTGTTCTGTGTGCCTGAACTGAACACAGCAAATCAGTAACGCAGTCAGTCCTAAAAGTCACCTAGTAGGAAAGACCACAGCAATTCAGAGTGAGGCCAGCAAAGCCATGCTCCTGTTCAGTTTGAGTCAAAGTGGCTTCTCTCACTGATTTGTTTGTTTTACCTCTTTAGTACCACACTACCCTCCTGGGCATAACAAGCCTAAGTACTTAAAGTCCCCAGAATGGAACCAAGGTCTTTCTTTCTTTCTTTTTTTTTTTTTTTTAAAGGCACCATTCAAGGCCACACCTGGTGCCCTGAAAGCAACCATGCACACTGCTCTATGAATTAACAATGGTTCCCAATAACCAGCAGGTAAGCCTCTGACAGGACTGTACCTACTCTTTCCTAGCGCTGGTAACTCATAGATACTTAAAAAGCACATGTGCCGAGTGGGCATGTTTTGTGTGCATGCCAGTTCATTCTCTCTCCATTGCCCAGACTGAGACATGCTGTCCAACCTGTCCAACCCCAAATTCAAAGGACAAGAGCGCTCTCACTTGGGCTTTTTGAAAATGATCACCCATGTCCATGTTCTCTCCAATCCAGTCTTTATCTTTTCTCTCATTCACAGCTCTATAAATTTATTATGCTCAAGAATGCATTCTCTAGTTTCCCCACAATATCTCACTTAATTTCCCGTGCTCCCTTTCCAGCTCACTCCTTCTCTGTTGTTCTCCCGTCTTGTCCCCTTCTGAACAGCTGCGCAGCCTTTATTATGCTGCACTCTTTCTCTCTGCCTGCCTGGCCTTTCAGTCTAATCCTCCACTGGCCTTTCGCATGCACAATATTCCCCCCTGAACCCCCTGTTCCTCTGACAGGCTTTCACATAGAGTATTAGATTAGGCTTAGCCGCTTGCTTACTTATTTATTTCATCAAGGCTATTGTCTCTGAAACTTTCTGCGACCCAAATCTTTTTTCCAGCTGCAACATTGTGTTACACATCAGTCTGGGTCTTGTGTTCCCCGCTGCAGACATTATTTGAAGCTACTTTTTTTCTGTGAATTTGGCAGTACCAAAAGAATGTTTTATAAATCTGCTGTCCAATAGATGTTTGCAGCATTTTTTAGCATTTTTTTCTGATCAATTGATTTAAACAGTTGAAAAAAAGTTTAGCTGTCATCTGTTAAACCAGCCACTAGCACCTCAGTCTAATTGGGATCATGAAGTTGAGACAGACCCAATAACATAAAGGCCATGCATGCTGCCGTGCTGATGCTTTTATAGATGCAACCTGAGATATGA
Source organism: Zenarchopterus dispar (assembly GCA_028564865.1). Taxonomy (NCBI): domain Eukaryota; kingdom Metazoa; phylum Chordata; class Actinopteri; order Beloniformes; family Zenarchopteridae; genus Zenarchopterus; species Zenarchopterus dispar. Next base: position 3,967,605 of record JAOWBL010000019.1, read on the forward strand.
CCCTCTCTTTGACAGGCTATTTGAGGGAAAGATGGAGGTAGCACAGAAGAGAGGATAAGAAAAAAAAAACAATATCTGAGGGACAAGAGGAAGGAATAGGTTGTTTAAAAGTGGGTACAGAGGAAAGGTTCTCACCCTAAATAGTTCTCATGAAATGAGTCATTTACTTACAGGACTGAAAGCCGTTGATTTTGATGACCTCTGTCCTAGCCTGGTAAAGTTTTCCACTTTTGGCCCATTAGCACTGGGGCTAGCCGTCCATCTCTTTCCACATCTCCCTGAACTCTTTATTGAGAAACTCCAATCAGGAATAAATAGCCATGTAACAGGAAACCAACACTGCTCTGACACTGGTGGATGCGACAAAAAAAAGTCTATTACACGGCAGTTATCTCCATTACTGCTGAGCAACTGGGTCCCAAAGAGGCCCAGAATGGAGGACAGCAGGCTGAGGAAAGAAATGAGAATGGCGGCAGTGACAGGTTGTGAAACTCAAATTCAGAGCAACATGTCTGATTAACCTGCATCTCTCCTTTGGGATCTGCTGTGTGTGCCAGGCAGAAGACCAAACACAAAGATACACATGCTCCAAAATGGGTAGACAGCATGTTCACCACCTGCTTTGTGAACATACTGCGTACCAACACCCACTGTACACAGAGCATGTTATTATTTTTCTGACCATGTATACACTGCTATCTACCTCGGCTGATTGCAGCAAGAAGTGGGGTGGTTTTCCCATAGTAAATTGCTTTTTTTTTTTTTTGTTACTGAAATGAATGGGTCTTGAAATAACTCTTCCCACTTTGCAACTCTACATTTCCCTGCTAAACTAAAGTAGGTCATTTGTCAGTGTCAGAATGCGCCATAGTGATCTGAACCTTTCCTGATCTGTGATGCACAAGCTTCAAGTATTGTCACACTCATAGCCCAGCTTAATTTGATGAGAACAATCTATATAAAGTAAAAGACATGTGTAGTTATACATTTTTTGGTCGGTTTTAGGATAAACTTTACCCTTTTCCAGACACTTACATAACATACAGAATGAAGCTATACATACAGTCAGACCTCCTCCCCAGTTCTTTTAAAAACAACAACTGGGTTACATTAAATGTAATTAACAAATATGAACACATAAGAGACCACTAAGCACTGGTCTTCACTATAGCCTGCAAATCTTGATCAGTCAAGGCATCGACCAGTGTTTAATTGCTGAAATGTTACTTGACTTGGGAAGGGTGAGCTTGTCTCCCCCCAGAGGGTGGAACCCTTTACTCACTGGGCTTCCCCTTGATGCCTCTGGCTTCCTTTACGATTCTAATTTGCCTGATTAGCTAAACAAATGCCAAATGCAGCCTCAATCCCTTCTGGCAACACACATGCATGGACATTCGATCCATGCTCACTCCCTGTACAGAATATGTTCACACATCAACACTTATGCAGTATAAATAATATGTATGTGTAGTGCCTCATAATGAACAATGCATATGCTGAAAATTATCAACTGTAAAAGTGCTCATAAATCAGGGCAAGGTCTGAATCAGCAAACAGCAGCATTAATCAGTGGCCTTAGCACAGATACCATACAATTAATGCAATCTATTTATCTTCATTTAATATGTGGGGGCTGCGCATACTGTGCAAGCCCCACACTTATAATATATGATGGTTTGAGAAGGAAACCAAAAGAAACCAGTAATATTTTCATCCAGCATTTTGTGTACGCTGCAAACATGTATAAAGTATGCAAATGAGTATTTAGACCCCTCTCACCATTGAAGAATCAAGACAAAACATTTATCATGTAAAATACTGTCTTTGATCCACAGGGCTAGTCATAATGAATGCAATAGGTCTATGTGAGTAGAGATTGCTTTTCCAGAGCTTCATTTTCCAGCCTTGCGTTGAATACACTCCTCTGGCAACTCCTCTTGAATGTTTCATCACAAACCAGATCCCTGGGGTTGCTACAACCCCCTCGTCATACATACACACTCACAACGTAAAAAGCTTCACATCATGGATGTGGAGGATATGAGAGTCAACTGGATGCCATTTCATCTGCTGGGGGAGCGGTTTGATTGCATATTCAATGTGGTTGGATTTAAAATGATGAAATGTCAAGACAGGCAGCTATGGTAGCTATAGTTGTGCAGCTGTGTTGGAAAAACATTTGGTGGTGTCAAATCATCCCTTCTTAGCAATGTTGGAGTGCTCCAATCACAGTCTTTTTAGCTGTCACCTCTGTACAAAGTAAAAACATGCCACCAGAACTTTGTAACAGCAGTGAACTGATGTTGATTTTTCTATGACAAATTCATCTTTTGTGGCTTGTAATAATGGTTTTAAACAACTGGAAACTTCAGACAAGAAAGCACAAAATAATATTACAAAAATGGATATAGAGAAAAACATACTATTCTATACCAAACCAATTTTATGTCAAAAGCACTTTAAAACAACTACATTTTATAGTTCTACAAAGTCTAAAATAAAAAAAAAAACAACTACTATAGAATGCACCATTACACAATGGCATAACAATACATACCATATATTATACCACGGTTTGCTATGGCATACTTTATGATATAATGTGATACGATATGATGCAATGCGATATGATACGATACAGTACAGTATTGTATCATGCGGTAACATAACTTAACATAACACAAAGTAACGTCACATAGTCTAATGTAATACAATGCAACAGAGGATACAAAACTTACATAACATATAATTATTAATATGGGACATATATCAGTTATACTGTATGTCTGTGGTAGTATATCGTTGACTGAGGAATTTTGCCTGAGGCATCTAATTATAAAAACAATTATATTTTTGGACAAAACAATTCACCAGAACTATGCAGTACATATGTCTCTTCAAACTGGCAGACAAGATGTGAATGAAATACAGTCAGTCAGTGGAGCCTGAGCTTTGAAACTCAGTGTAGACTGAACACAGTGGGCTGGCGAGTCTGATGTGTGCGTATGTATGTGTGTGTGTTACCCTAATGCACTGAACCCCACCCCCAGGATAGTACAACATAGTCCTTTGAAGCATAAGTATGAAACAAAGATGATGGTTTAGAGTTGTGAATGTATGTTATGCCAACTGTAAGTTGTCATGCAAAGTATTGCATCACAGAAATGTGTGCTGAAGAAGCAAAAGATATGGTGCATTATTCATGCCTGGAAGAAACACAACACATTCATCAGGAGAAAAGCAGTGCTTGGTCTTGAGGAGGTGCCATGTTGCCAAGTAAGAAGTTTCTGCTTGTGTTCAGATGTTATTCAGAGGTGTCTCTAAGACTTCTTGAATTCTAGTCTCACATGTTCTGTGGTTTTACACATCTCACACTGGTTGATGTTGTGAAGTATCACATTTAGCATAAATGAGTGAGAATGGTCTGTGGCATTAACTTCAAAGAGATTTAAAGGCTTGCTTGGACTGCCACCTTTTCTACCTCCTGTTGTGTAGAAGTCTTGTAAATAAACGTGAAAGCAGTACTGCTTTAGTGCTTGCTGTGACATCTTACCCTCAAATACATAAAATGAAAAACTTATTTGGTCTCTCTTGTGGTATGTGAGTCACTAATACTGTATATACAGTAGAGCACATGCAAATGTGTTGGGAACCTTATAAATGAGAAGGAGAAGAATAAAGAAAAAGGCCTAATGCTTTAAACATAAGCACACAATAAGGCTAAAGCATTCAGCTTTTAATTAACATTAGCCATATCAGCATGGAGTAATTTGAAATTGTCTTTAGGACTTCAGAGAGAGTGGGAGTGAGAGACTTTTAACCATTAAGCTCAGCTGATAAAACAGTCATACCAGTGGAGTCACTATCTCTTGCTATAATTTGATCTCTTTCATTTGTGTTTTGCTTCTTTTTTTAGAAACACATGGTACTTTCCTTCCTTCCCTCCTCTTTTCCTCCCCCTTAGCCTTTTGATCTAGACTCCTTTCCTTTCCACTCTTCTCTCCTTCAAGCTCCATCGTTTTTTTCTTTTAGTTTTTTTTCCATATTCTTTTTTCCTATGTTCTTTATTTCTTCTTGCTCTCAGCTTTTTTCTTGCTTTTATCTCTACTTCATACAGAATAGCAGTGCAGTTTGGTGAGTATAATGAGGCTGTTCCTCTACAACTTCAAACCTTCCCTTCACTTGGTTGCCAGGGTTCTAAAACAAACCCGGAACAAATATTTTGACATTCATACACAAGGGAAGACGTGTGCAATGATTCCAAGCATTCTGATTCATCTTCCACAGGAAAAAAAAAAGTTACAGTGAGGAAAAACCCTTTTAAAAAAACACTACCACATTACCATTAAGAGAAACGGTAGGACAATCTAATGATAATATAGTGTCTTTGTCTGTTATTTTGTTCATTTTTGCTTTTAACTATAGTGATTTCTTTGATCTTGATATTAGTGGCTCACTCTAGGATTATTAAACATGATATTGGATGTTAGTTAGAGTGAGAGTAATTAAATCCAGGACCTAGACCTTTATGTTATCCTGCAAAGGATTCAGCAGGCCAACAGTTTACCACCTTGTCATGGATCACAGTAAATTGGCCTGAACAGCTTATTGTGCAGATTCACAGTCACTGTGGCATGTTTGTAATAGTAATTGCTATGAATGAAAGACCCATGGTACTGCCACTCTACAATAAACTTGATTATTATGGTAATTGTATAAGTATTAAACATTAAACTTGAGTGCCAGGATCTATCATCACAATTGGTGAAAGTGCATTTACAGAGCTGGGAATTGGGACTCTGACTATTTAAAGGCCAAACAGCTGAGTTGATAGGAGTTTTGCCAAATTAAAAGCCCATCAATTGAGAAATAACTTTTTCTTTATTATTCTGATCATAATTGTTTTTCTATTTGTGCTATTGATTTAGTAACAAATACTCCAGCTGCTTTCTGCTCATACAAATGGCAAGGGACAGGAGTGGTTAAAGTAAGATGGAAACATAAGATAGGAGTTTGAGGTGCAGACGGAGGGTCAATGATGAGTCTTGAGCCACCCCAAGCAGTAATGAGGAAGCAGTAACAATGAGATGGCATTGTGTTGTACTTTAAGGTAGTTCATCTTCAAAATGAATAGTCCCTGAAGGACCAGGTAGTTAATGCCATTTATTAATAGACAGACAGGACCAGCAGTTTGGGCTGTGGCCCTCTGAGAGCCCTTAGTCAGGATGAAGAGAGAAGGAGAGTGAGTGACTACAATAAAAAGAATGGAGTTGAAGTGGGGGGTTGAAACTGAGCAAATGAAGGACAGTAAAGATGGATAGGGATGGCACTCTGCTTGCCAGCTGATTACAAGTGTGAGTTATAAGGGTAGTTATGATGTTTCCAACTGTTTGTCAAGAAAAACTGGGCTAAATAACATTTTCTGTCAGCTTTTCCTTTCTTTTAGGGGTCACTACAGTGGGTCATTGTGTTCCGCACATTGATTTGACATAGGTTTTATGTCGGAAGCCCTTCCTGATAACCATTTCCATTTATCTGGGCTTGGGAAAGGAACTATCAGAACACCGGCTTGTGAGTTCTTGATGGCTGGGGCAATGGGGCAATGTGGGCTGCACTGTTCGTCCAAGGACACTTTGAAACGAAACAGGCTGGGGATCGATCCAGTGACCTTGCAGTTAGTGAGCAATTGACTGACAATTTTAGATATAGTCTTCTCTCTACTGCCAGCTAATCAGCAGAAACGTCATTCTGCTGTGCTCATAACTCAATACATTTCTTATTTATGTGCATAGAAGGATTTGAAATGGCAAGTACCACTACATAGAGCACTGCAAGAAACTAGATTATGTACTCAAATCCAGTACGATGTGCTTTTGTCCTTGTATCTTGGCTGAGAAATTAACCAATTTCAAGCTAGAAAGTGGAAAGTATTTTATTAGGCCATATCATGAGTAGATATGGAATAAAATGTAGAATAAAATGTTATGTAAGTTGTGCTGTTGTTTTGTATTTATGCAGTAGATAGTATTATAGTTGTAGATGCATGGTGAGAAAATTGATAAGTTGGAAACACCTGCAAAATCCAGCAGCTGGGACGTCTACCACAGTTAAATGTTGATGTTGCCATTTCCTGTGGATGTTGAACTTGTGTTTCATTTTGAGACAACACTACCCTGTGAAAGTTCAAGTGTTTTTCAAGAAAGCTTCAAGTATGCAAATGAAGTTATGTTTTGTGTTGTTGTAAGTAATTCTGAAGGAGAAAGGCTCTTGAGAGTGCACACAGCTAAAATGAAAACTGTGGGCAGCAGAATGTTGACTCGCTTTTCTTTTTAGCTGAGCTAATGCACAAAGATGTAGGTGATGTCAAAATAATCAAACTATGCTCTTTAACATGTAAACCAGAAATATCAAGTGAATATTCTTAAAGCAACTCATGTAAACACCCTAACTGGAATATTGTTAAAGTCAATAATTAAATTATTGTTCTCCATGTAGTCCTCTACCTGCATGTGCTCTACATGCATGAGCAGGCCTGATGTTTGCAATTCTATCAACAGTCAATCAATTCATCAGAAATACAATCAGCCAGTCGATTTGGTTGACTGGCTTTTTGCTAACACTTGACAATGATTTATTATTTAATATTTTTAACTGTCCACCATGCTTAAAAAATTAAATAAATAATGAATCCAGAATTTAAGTTGCAACGCTAGATGTAGTCCCCGGAAAATTTAATGACAAACAAGACCAATGAAATGTAAAATAAGTACATGTAAATTTGCCTTGCTTTTTTTCCCAGGAAGATATTAAAAATTGATTGGTCATTTTTTATGATATTTCATTCCTAGCAAAGATGAAAATGCAGGAAATGCATGCATGTATCTTTTCCTATGCTGAATCTATGCATTTATGCTAGAGAAAGGGCTGTGGTTGTCTTTATTTGTGTATATTGTGAATTTATTTTTCCTCAATAATTTATACTGTAATAATATAATTTCCTTCTTATGATTATTAAAGTACAGAATGATTCATTTAACTTCTATTAACTTCAGTTCAATTCAGATCAATTCAATTCAATAAGAACAGCGTACCAGTCCATCAGCTGTGAAACAAGGACCATAGAGCAGCCCAAGTCTGGTCCTGTGCCCACAGTGACCTGGCCTACTAATGAACCAACAGGCATTTCCTCCCTGTTAGCCCGCTCTGTGCCCCACCATTTGTCATAAACTGGGGGGGAGCTGTCACAAGAGTGCTGAGGACTGCGGAGACAAACTACACAACAGCAGCAGCAGTGTAGAAGCCCTGAGCCCAGCACTGAGCTGTTTTCAGCATGAGCCCGAGCATCTTTTGTTTCCTCCCAGAACACCACATAGTGACAGCTCTTGCTAAATAGCTTTCATTACATTGGCAGTATCAGTCTTGATAAAAGATCCAAACAAAGAAGAAGAGGTGGATTTACTGTGCTTTTCCACCCGCGCTCTGATAATATTGTTGGTGTCTAGAGTAAAAAAAAAAAATTACTTCTGCCATTTGCACACATCTAAATCTATGAGAGTAGATGGCGTTGGTGTGTAGCTAGCAATGGCCCATATTATTATTGATTGGTAGAATGATAAAACAATTTCTTACCTGATGTTGGAGATGCACCACAGGCAACAGCACAGGGGAGAGAAAAGAAAGAATTTGATTAGTTGTCACCTTGTACTGTATACAGTGCATAGTCGATATGGAAGTACTATGGGAGCAGAGTACACTCCATTATTACACTACTGCAATCAAAGTCTGCAAACCCCTTTGTGGTTTTACCATATTAAGTGGAATCTGACACATTCATTATGGAGTCCTAACATGGTATTTTACCTTCTCTAAATAGAGAGCAACACCACAACATGAAAACCCAGCAGACTTATTTTTAGTTTAAGTAATCCTTACATATGCTCATTTATATGCCTTAAGCTTGCTATGGTGACTTCTTAGCTGAATCATGTTTGTTTAACTATATGTGATTATATGTTGTAATATTAATAATGCTTATAAATGTTTACACACTCACATTTACAACAACGATTATGTGTTGTGCATTCATGTTTAAGTCTTAGTAATAAAAATGAAGACATTTTAAGCTATAAAAGCCATAAAACCTGATAAATAGGAATCCTCATCCCTCTAAGCCAATCCCTCTTTCAGTCCCTCTGACACTCACTTAGGCTCAGGGTCAAACTCTTGTTCCCAAATCCACAGGAGCCTCCCACCACAAGTGTGTTTAAACACATAAATGTGCACTGGCTTTACACATAAACCCTACCAATACGCCAGCAAAAGTAGCCATCTGCATTAACAGGACTCAGACTGTGAGGCTGGCTCCTTCCACCAAACTCCTTCATATGGATATATATCAGCGTGAGCCAAGTCAAAGCCAAATCCAAGCACCCAGTTCTTCAGCAACCTACACTTGGCAGGTGAAATGGTGAAAAGTGCAGCTAAACTATTGATGGCACAGCTGCCTGTGCCATTTATAGCTGTTCCACATGGTCTTCGTTTGCAGCATTTGGTGGGTGAGTGTTAGTTTTATCTTTTCCAGTGCCTCCACATGAACTGCTGTTTTAAGAATAAAGTGGAAGCTGTTTGCTTATTTCTTTTTATTTTACTGTCCTTTGCTTCTTGTTGATCATATAATAAAAGGCAGAGCACTTATGCATTCATAACTCCCACTGTTGAGTTTCTCAACCTGCTTCACCTCACACTGGCTAGACAAATGAGGCTCTGTAACTTTTCTTATAATATATCTTTAACCAAAATGCCTGAATCCAGTATGAGAGTCTGCATTTTCAACACCTCAGTAAACAGTGTGTGTAAGAAAGTTTAATACCAGTGCTGTGCCAGCAAAAAAAGGTGTAGAAATCATATTTTTGAAGTAAGACTGAATAAGAAAGAAGCCTAACCACATACCTCCCCTAATTCTTAGGTAAGGATCATCCTCCTTTTTTCAGACCTTGCCATTCTGATAGTGCTCAGCTGACAGATTCCCTTTAAAGATAAAGCCTGGGGATCTCCAGCCAGATACTATGTCACTAGAAAGCTGTTTTCCCACAGATTACATCAGGCTTGGCTTTAAACAGTCCAGCAAACAAAGACAGACACACGCGCACACATACACGCACAAAGATCATAGCTTTGGTTTCTGAAGCCAGCTCTAAGAAGCTCTGAACCACCGGTGGACAATGAAGGGGTTAAATATCACTAAGCCTTAGCTTCCCATTCAGCCACTGCTGGACTTTTGTGTGTAATTATTTAAAGGTCCTGCTTTACAGTCTACAACAAGAGCAAAAGAGGGAGGAAGGGACGCGTGGATGGATAGATGGAGGGATGAGGCTCCTGCTGTGAGAGTAAAGCCTTTCAAGTTGGGTTTTACGCAGAAAGCGGATGGGGTCAGTATGTTACCTCCGTGTCACCATGCTGTGAGGCTGCAATAGTCTAAAGCCAACAGCTGGCTCCCGGGATCAGCCACAGGCATGAACCAACTCCCTGTGAAATCAGAAATGAACCAAGAGCACCGAAGCTCACGCATGCGCACACACACTCATCTATGTCGCTGCTAGTCAGGCTGCTAATTCTGATGCAACAACCTAGAGCGAGAATGCTCCAATGATGATAAACAAACAACATTTTGGATGGGGAGGGATAGATGGAAGGCTTCATTGAGTAAGGGAGAGAGAGAGAGAGAGAGAGAGAGAGAGAGAGAGAGGGTGCCAGTGCTGGGCAAATAAGACTCAGGGGCTTTTCTTCCAACATGAGATGGTTTCGGTTCTTTAAAATGTATGTTTGAAGTCGGGGTTCAGCTGAACACAAGCCGTTTGAAAAAATACTGATGCAAGAGTGGAGAGGAAGATGAGAGAGAGGCCGAGAGAGGGGCAGGGGGCTGGGGGAGGAGAGAAAAGGATCCATGAGAAAAACATGCACAGCGAGAGAAATGTACAGAAAGATCATGAGGTTATACGGCAAAAATCAAGAAAACAAATGCGGAGAGAGACATAGAAAACGGGCCTGCGGTGGCACAAACTAGACGCTGTAGCAGAAATATAAAAATGCAAATGAGATGAAAATTAATGAAGATATTTAAAGCTAAACAGAAAATGTCTGCGTTGGTTTCTTTAAGGAGGAACATTATTATTCTAAGATTTTAAAAAAGTAAATAGAAGATACAAATAAGCTTAGAAAATAACCTAATAAATAACTAAGATAGAATCTGGTATAGAAGACTTTGCATCGATTCTGCTCTTGTTAGGTAAAATTCTCAAGTGAGAAGGTCAAACATGACGTGCTTTTTTTTTTTCTCCTACCTACCATTCAAAGCCTTTTCTGCCCAATACTGACACACACATTGACACAGACACAAGCTTTCACACTTCTCCAACACTTTAATCAGAGTGTGGCATGCTCTCAGTCCAGACAAAGCCCAATCAAGGCGGTGATAATTTGGCCTCTCCTTCAATCAGCAGCAACGTAATTGCATCAGTCACAATCTCCATTTCATTTTTCATCTCTGTGTCAGGGTGGTGGACAGGAGGCAGAAGGACACTGGAGCTCAGACCTATCATTAAAGCAGACAAGCAGCAAATCCTGGGGAACAGGCAAGGAACACAATCCAAGAACAAATTACTGTCATTTCAGAGTGGGCTCTCTCAAGTTCTCCTTTGCATGCTGATGATGAACAATTTCGATTTTTTTCAGTTTTTCAGCCTCCTCTTTTATGTTTAAATAATGGCTGTTTTTAAGTTTAGGTTTACAACACATTCAAAACTATAGATATATACATGGCCAGTTTAGGTTAAGTATTGAGGTAAAAAAGAATGATGATGATATTTAAATGGGAAATAAATGCTGTGTGCTGTGAAGAAGTTGAAAAGGACCATCCAGACTATTCTCAGCAACAAGCCCAAAAGCCAGGCTGTGTGATGATCTGGGGTTTTATCAGTACCACTGGCAAAGGTACTTTGCACTTCTGTGATGGCAGCGTGAATGCAGAAAAGTATGCTGAGGTTTGAAGACAACAAATATATTGTCTTCAAGTTGACATGTTATCCAATGATACCCATGCAATTTTCAACAAAACGATGTAAAACCACATTCTGTACGTTACAAAAACATGAGTGTAAAAAAAAAAGAGGATGTGGATCATTGACATCTTCATCTCCAATCCTGATTGATCATAAGAAGAGAAAGTTTTGTGTGGGCATTTTCAAAATAAAAATATAACAATGAAGACCTATGCTGTCATAAGATACATTTCCAGGTCAACGAGGACAAAAACAAATAGACAAATAACTTCACTGATTGGATCCTCAATGTCAAAACATCTTATATGATGTGAGAGGGAATGGCAATGTTCAACAGTGCCAAGGTTTTACTGCCCCAGCTTTATTTTCAAATGTTTTGCAGGCCTGAAATGCAGGAATGTGTGCATATTTAAGTTTACAATATGACAATCTGAAGCTATACTTTTGCTCTATTAGTGTACCAAATGGAAAACATGATTGAAACAAAAAAGCGTGAAAGTTCAAATTAAATTATTTACTTATAAAAAAAATTTGTTGACAGTAAAATTAATTAAATGTATTAATTAAAATGGTGGCACTCAATATGATAAAGTGGAAAAAACTACAATGAAGTTGCATTAGCTTCATAAGAAATGTGACAGAGTGATTAAAACTGAGGGCAGAAAAAACAAAAAAAAGGAGCAAAAGAGAGAGAAAGGTGACAGACTTCCATAACCTCTGCTATCTTTTTGCTAAATTAGTCATATATATGTTTTAATGTACTATTATGCATATGTCATGTAAGTGAAATTAACCTGTGAATGATTAATGGGACATTTGAAATTTTCATGGGGAATGCAGAGCACATAGAGAGAGATAGAGAGGGAGGAGAGAGAGAGGAATCTATTATATATTAAATATGCCAGACCAGCAGATGAGGACTCACGCAAGGATCTGCAGCTATTACCACAGAATATAAACATTCATCAATAGTGAATTAGATTCAAATGTGTTGCGTTAATATCTGGATTTGAAGGGGACCAGTGATGCACAAACTGGAGCTAAACCACTGCATTACATTGGTGAAAAGGAATACTGAATAGACTGATGCATTAAGGATGACACCTGCCCTGATCAACTGTTACCGCTGTGCAAACATCAATGACAAACAGAAACACACACAAACATACTAATATGCATACATCCAGATGCATGTTTTCCCTTGTCCATACATAACCAAACAACATGAAGGGCTTGTCTCTCACTCTAAACTAATGGATCCATGCTGGTCAGCGCAGATAAAAGAAGACAGAGGGATCAATTTAGATGATCTATGAAAGTTATTAGTAATGACATTTATGAATATTTTATGGAAGGTAGAGAATGTCATCATAAATTTTTATATAGGCAAATGAGGCAGGAATATAAAACAAACAGCATTAAACATTGAACGTGGCCCCCATGTCAAAAGGACTGTGTCCAGAATAATGGGTGAGTTAACAGGATAGAAGAGGCGGCATACAAAAAAAGACGGCAGCCAGTTGCCTTGGATTTCTCCTCTTCTTTGTATGGATGAAAAGGTCAAGCCTGTATGCCAAACGAGCATTAGGGAGGGGGCCAGAGAGTGCCAGGTTGGACTGTTGTGTGGATATATAGCAGTTGCTCTAAAGTTAAGAAGCATCATCATTTGGTTGCCTATCGATCCAACCTGTACCTAATAATTGTGTTGTTCCTCTTAATGTACCACATTCAAAATAAAAGCCAACGCAGTGTTTTATGTTTAATATGCCTTGACCCAGCATTATCATGCATTTGCATCAATTTCACAAGTCAGGCAGAAAAAAAAGCAGCCAGACGGGACAATTTATCTCAAATAGCCAGCATACATTTAACCAAATGAAGACCAGGGGCACCTGATCTCTGCCATTTCAGTCTACCAACTCTTACTCTGCATAGTACCATGTTATTTACCAGCATCTTTCATGAGAAGCTGGCACTACTAATTCCAGAGGCTCTTCAGACTGTCTTCGTCATGTCTTTTCCTCACCTTCTTCATCCATATTCGTGCACCAATGAGTGGACCAGCGTTCCCTCCCCTGTCATCTCAGGTGAGGCTCATAAAAATCATGCCGAAGAGTTCATCCCAACTGGCAGGGCAATAGTGGAGATAACCAGATAATGTTCATTTTCATCAGGATGGCACTCAAGCAAAGATGGTGAAATGCACCATAAATACATGTATAGGAGCTGACGTTTTTACTCCAGACCATAGTCACTGTGGAGCAGCTGAGGTAGTACATACTGATGTCCTTGCCTCAGTTAGAGTATATCACTTTAAAGAGGCTATATTTTGCCATCTAGGGCTGACGTGAGCAGATTACGTTGGGACAGGAGAGGCATAGAACATCTGGATAGCATTTTGGCTGTTTATAAAGACAGGAAGTCCTCTCTGACCTGTTTTTCACACTTCATTTAATGCCATGGATTGATGTCAAATCTGTGTGTATGTGTATGTGAGGGTCTGCACTTGTGTTTCACTCTATGTAGGCTCATGTGCACACATTACCATAAGAAGGAAAGGCAGGCATGGGATAATTCTCACATAGGCCCACACATGCACACCCCCATACATGTTCAACAAAAGCTCTACTTTTTAACTACACTCAACATCCAACAACTTAGTATCTCTGGGCATCCTAATTACTGTTCAGATGCATGTGACTCTAAAGGACTGTGCGGCGTCAGGGTGTCTTTCCTTCTGCCAATGACAGTTGGTTTGTCAGAGGCCAGGCAGAAGAATAGCATGTGGCCAAAGGGAGGGGATTAGCATTCACATGGCACCTGTTGCCAACTAGTGCGCCCATGCAGGCTGCAGATAATTACAGTGATTTCGTGGAGGAGAGGAGTGCAGGGGTAATTGTAGTTTTGGCAGCGCGAAAAGAGAAGAGAGAAAGGAGGACAGGACTTTGACTATCTCACAACCACAGAGCTGTTCACGCCTGCTCATGTGCATGTGCGTGTTCATCCGCATGAACAGATATAGCAGTGACTGATGCTGGGGGGACACATGCACACTTCATGAAACGCGCACACACTTACATGTATAAAAATCATAATTAAGCCTTTGTTGCCATAGCAACACCTCTCTGGATGGATGATGGCGTTAGGCTACAGCGGGGCAAATATTTAGAAGAGTAATCAGAAGAGTTGATGGCCCTAATGTTCGCAGGAGAGCTCCGAGAAGACCTGCCATGACTCCCCGCTCTCTTCTGTGGAACCGGCTTCATCAAAATAAAATAATAATTATAATAATAATAATAATAATGATAAAAATAATCTGCCAAAAAGCAGTTGCTTCTGCTCACTCACTTAGCAAGCCTGTTGTGGCATCACTTCAGCCATTACAAATTATGTTATTTAGTAAAACGTCTGCTCCAGCACCCGAGGGATGGAAGCAGAGGGGGTGGGGGATGTGGGGGTGAGGGCTGGATGGAGAGAACATATAATATTACATAAAGCGTTAGCACAGTGTAAAGCTTCAATGATTGGTGTTAAGGTTTTCATTACACAAAATGAGTAATTGCTTGTCATTTGGAGCTGGCATATCCCACAATCATCCTCACTTCTGTGCCATCAATCAGGCGTTTAAGTGCTGATGACTCCGCTCACATTTAAAGCAGGGCAGCCGAGCCACAATGCACCACAATGCACTGGGGAAACTCATTGTTTGCTTCGTTACTCCTCAGAGCTCAGCTCCTGCGTGTGTAAGTGCTGTTGTATTTGTGTGTGTGCCCTGCATCTGTGTGTGTGTGCAGTGCAGGAGCAAGATCAGTATGTGGTCTTGCTTCTCTAAATAACACTTCATTCTTCAGTCCATAACATTGTCAGACAGTGCTGTTAAGAAGCTCACATAGAGCTTTACCTGTGGGCAAAGACAATAAACTCCACTGTGGACTCATCGTGCAACATTTATATTTGTGTGTGCATCTGTGGGATGATTTATTTGTGTGTGGCCTGCGTATAAAAAGGGGAAAAAAAGCAAAAAAGACAAAGGAAGGCTTGAGTCTGACTTTAAATTTTCATGAACTCCTTGTTTACTGTAAAGTAGAATATCATTTACACACAAAAACCACAGCTTTCACAGACACACTGGTTGACAGTACTGGGAGGGAGGCCACAAATCCCACATCTGCATTCATACAGCTCAGCAATCTGGCAGTCGCTCTGAGTTATCATTGCTTATGATCCTGTTCATGACCAGCAGGACATCAGGTAAACAGCCTCACACACCCCCAACAACACACCCTCAAGCTTTTCTCAACAATGTGGAGGAGAGTTGCAGAGGGCAGAGTGGTACCATGCCAGTCAAGCAAATGATTTACTCCATGAAGTAAAACTCAAGTGGAACAAACGCTAAGTCTCCAGTCGAGTCTAAGCCATCATCTCTATCTTCCCCCTCTCTTCTCATCTCCCAACCACCCCCCCTCCATTCCCTCCATGCTCCCGATTCCTACCAAATCTCAAGCTTGGTTTGACAGCAATAAAGCGTGTTGCTCAGGCAGGGAGAGCCAGTAATATACCTTTTTCATACTGATCATTTTTGCCAGAGGGCAGATGAAAAATACAGTGCACAAAACAACAGTAAAGAATGAGTCACAAACTACAGAGAAAGACAAAGATACATGGATGAGAGGGCACTTACACAACAACACATGACATATTTTGAGACAGATTTAGTAAGTGTTTAGAAAGATGAATATTTGATTAGGAGTCTAGACCACAGGGAATAAACAATCATCATTACGACCACATACTCCCATACTAGAACTGCAGCTATTTTACACCCAAGCTTTGTAAAACCGTCTCCTTTTTGTGTGTCCACTGTGAGCAAGCTGCATGTTGAGGGATTTCTCAAAAGTTACACCCCCTCTGTAAGAGTGGCAGATAGATGGGCAGATGAAGGGGCAGCATGAAACTGAGCTAGAGCCCAGGGCCAGGACAAAGTAAAGAGGTATTCATAGACAGCACAGGGCCAAAGCCAAGGCAGGGAGAGATCAATAGCTTAATGGAATTAGCCTGGCTTTGAAACATGGCTGCCAATCATATTTACTGAAGGCTGTTTATGCCTGTAGTAGAGCCTAACTCAATATTTGAAAGCTATGCAGAAAAACAAAGACAGCAAAGAGAACAAACCCTTAACTGTTGCATTTAGCCAAAATGTCCAGGTATCTGTAGGCATACAGAGCTAAATGAATAATCATAGGATATAAAAGAAAAGTACATCCACACAAGCTGTTTCACATGGATATTTGTGGTCCTAATGAAGGCTCATGCAGTGTGTTTAGAGTATACTCAATAACAGAAAAAGCAGAAAACTTACCCATCCCCATGAGCATAACCACACATGCTGGCCTATATCTTGCTTTACATTTCTACTGGCAAATGCTGAAGATATTCACACACTTTCTCATTCCCTACTTGTCACATGCACTGGAGGAGTGTATTGAAGATTGACACTGCTGAGCATCATTATTGCATGGGACATTATTTTAACCTTGTTCTCAGTCTGCAAGGTACTAATGTATAACATCGTCAGACATGGTGGCAACTTATTAATTCAGCCTCCACTGTTGCTTTCATGATCTCAGAAACAGCTTTTCATATCTACTGCCAGCTTGGGTCTCATAAATTGTGTCCACTAAGTTGCACCACCATGTTTCTATAGTAGCATATAAAAAATAATAATAAAATACTGTTAGCATTAAATGCATTGTACTTCTTTAGTGATCAACACAATTTAAATTGCTTGGAAAATGAGGGTGAAGTAAAGGGTTTTCAATATCTCACTTAATCCTTCACCATATTCCTTTATAAACCTTTCCTCTAATAAGTAGATTTGGCAACTAAGCAAAACCAATTAGTTTAACTGGCTAAGCCTATCCAACTGACAACTGAAAGGAGAAAGAGAAAGTACAACAAAAGTCCAAAAATAATAGTCCCATACAGGGCTCCAAACCTAACTGCAGCCAGCAGAGCTGTGCACACTCTATGGTGATATAAATACATATTTCCGCACATCCACACTCAGGCATACACAAAGAGCCAAGCCCACGACAGGGACGGCGGGTGCGGGGAAGCGATTAAGGGCATGGAACAGATGCCCACCTGCTCCCCCTGAACCTGACCATGCCTTAGCTATGCCAGGGTGCCCAGGGTTGCCCCTGGGTGCCTTAATACACTGTTTCCATCTGTTGCCTGGAAAGTGAAGGGCAGAGATGTCCAAGTGTATGGGCATTACCCTCCACCCCCCCACTCTCTCTGTCTCTGTCAGCCCTCCTCCGCCAAGCCTGCCATCTATGTTGCATCCACCTACCAATCTGCCATGAGAGGAAAATTGAACATTATTGGAATAACACAATGTCTGACTCTTCCTTTCAAGCCATCGTACCAACAAAGCAGAATCTCCAGCTTTTCAGCTGACAGACCAGTTCTGTACATTTAGCATAATGATGGCTGGGAGGGAGGAGATGAAGAAAGCTGCCCAGCATGCCTCCTTTGATTTTGCTCAATCTCATCCACTTATGAACGAAAGGCCTGTATTTGCACACAGAAGAAAACAGCGGGAAGATGAAAAAAAAGGGTCAGCCCGTGCGTAAAGTGCAGCATGTTTACAGATAGGACAAAACATTAATAAGTATATATAGTGTGTGATAAACTGCTTGTCTGTCAAATAATAGTGGTTCTGGGTTTTTTTCTTCTTCTTCTCCTGCAGCCCTGAGTGATTATTATCAGAACAAAGGCTGCCTTTATTCTAATTACCTTGTAAATAAACTTGCTTGTCATTACTTTTCAAACCAATTACAGGCTGCCTAATGGAAGTGCTTAATTAGTAGACACTCTAACAGGGAAAAAAGGGAAAGAGACAGAGAGGAAGAAAGGAATGAATAGGGGAAAAAAGCAAAAAAAATGCTTGTAGAGGAGGGACTGCATTCACTGTGTAATTATACAGTCATCAGATTTTTTTTCCTCTCTCCTCTGCTGTTTTGCAACAGCACCACAATAGAAACTGGACCTCTCTCCCCCCTTTCTGTCTCTTAAGCTGGCAGCTGACAATGGAGCACTCGGCATGCGGTGACCCCGACCCCCTAATAGTGCTATGGTGGTCGTGAACCTCACAGCTGGAGCACAGGAAACAGCAGAATTCTGCATAATGACCAGCCCACATGTTCTTACCATCACTACCCTACATCTCGTACATTAAAGCCCCCTATATATGGCCAACATTATCAGAACAACAGCAACCTACAGCAACCAATCATCTGGCCTATTCCAACTGATCCAATCCAAAGATATCTTCATCCCCATCAGTGTCATCTTAACTACCCTGGATTTGTCTGGTTTTGTTTCAGCGACAGCCTATGTTCTTTTTATTGTGCTGTTAATTCATAATTTTGGGTTGAGAATTCACTTTACGAATTTTACTCTCCAAGACTCATTGGAAACTGCCAGGCATTAAACAAGCCAAAAAAAAAAAGAAATAAAGAAAAAAGAAAAAGCCCCATATTTCTTTGACATTGATATTTTCATGTTTGTGATAATGGCAGGCCTTTCTATTGACTGTCAAAGTGAGGAAACTATTATAATTAAAGTCAATTTTTCTTGACAGAGAGCTTCGGGAATTCAAAAGTGCACCTCTGCCATTTGCAGAAAATCTTCCAGCCATAACAGCTGTCTCCAGAAAGTGCCACGACTAATTACCAAACTGTCCAGCATCTCCATGGTATGTTTTTAGGCTTTTTCTGTAGAACCTGACAGAAGGTAAGAAAAAATATACCGTCATATTGATGGTATATTTTCTCAGTGCTGTTGGTGGGCTGCAAAATGGAAGACACAAAACCATGAGTGCACCTGTTAACTGTGACATGCAATTCCCTATTACAGAGATGCTTGCAGTAAGTGTGAAATGCATTACGGAAGAAAGATGAAAACAGCTGTAACTATTTCCAAGCTGACAGGATTGCTGGCCTATTCCACTGAGGGGGGAGAAAAAATCTTCAGGGGTGCTCTTATCAGCCATAGTTCATCTGAATGGGGAGGGTGGGAGGTGTGAGGAAAGGGTGGTGGATGAGGAGGTGGGGGGTGTTTACAGCAATGTTAAGACCACAGAGCGATATCTGCGGCCACTGAGATTAGATGCTCGCCATTCACTGTAAGGTAGGGAGGGACAGAAGGGTGACGGGTAGAGGAATGGAAATGAAGGTGGAAGCTGTGCTGTACTGGTGTTTTTGGGTTTAATATAAGAATTCTGCCAGCATAATTGCATTTCTGCTCTTATCCTTTGCTGCATCAGGCTTCGTTTGGTGACAGTTTCGGGTGCCTTATCTGCTGCCATTCTCTCCCTATCCAGACCCAATCAAATTTGCTCAGGCTAGCTAGGGACAGTGGAGGGAGGAATACAGCCATGATAAGGTTGGAGACTTGTATTTTTCTTTGTGTGAGGGGATTTTTTTTTAAATTAACAGTTTGCTTGGCACGCTTATCTTGCTTTCATTAGTGGACTGTCATACTGTGAAGGCACCAACCGAGAAAGGCAGAAGTGAAACAGGACGATAGGCCGTTAGAGTCATACAGGTAATGTAGGGAGGGAAATAGAGAGACAGAGAAGGGTGCAAGCAAAAATGGAGACAGAGCTACAGCCAGGATATAATCATGGACCTTTGACAAATCATAAACAAGAGCATCCTGACAACAACATCTCAAGAGCAACTCATTTACTGAAGGAAGCCGGTGAAGGCTTAGGTACAGAAACATCTCAGGTATATACTTCTAGTGAAATTCTAGCAAATGTCTTATTTTCATGACTTGCGCCATCACTTCTATTTTCAGGGATAACACTTAAAGTAACTTGAGATTTGAAGACGTGCAGCAATGCTCTAAGAGTCCATGCACAACATTACTAACTGCAAACCACGGTACAGGTTGATACGGTACTGATTAGATCATGGTTTATTTTGAGTCTTGTTTCTTTCTTTTGCTAGTCTAAAGTTTCTTATGACTTTGCCTACACTTTGTTTCACTTTAAAAGTGATGTCCAAGTGTATGATTTCTTGTTTGTCTTTCTTTGTTGATTTGTGATTGTCCACATCTGTCCCTTGTAAGCCCTTGTGTCCATGAGTGTGTATATATTGCCCTACATCTTCTTCAGTGGTTGCCAGTATGCTGTGCTTTATTTTTGGCATGCTTTCTGTTTTACTTTGCTCTTATCCTACTTGCCCGTCTGCTGCATTTTATTTTTTTTTGCTTGTCCTGCTGTGTTCAGTGTTTTTAGATACATTTGCCCCCTGAACTCCTAAATGTTTGGGTCTTACGTTTCCTGACAGGTTGCTACATTTCGGCAAATAGTGTGGGCAATCATTTCTGTTTTCCTCCTATTTATTATTATACATTTTTTTTCTTCATAACCTTTCTAATATTCTGGTATCTATAAAATGGCAGGAAACTTATTTCAGAAGAGAGAGCTATGCAGCTAATTATGGTTACTGCTGTCAGTGGGTGTAAATAAACTCAAACTATGATGCTTATCTTAAACTTATTATTCATTTAATTTAATAAATTATTATTTATTAAATGTATAGAAAGAAAAATCTGACCAAGAAGCAACAGAAAAAGAGAAATGCAGCACCAATAAACAAGAGTCAAATTTGAACTGAGTACTGAAACCTGAATTTAAAAGATGACTATGTGTTAAAAAAAAAAAAAAAATCTCAGCCTAAGAGTCACTGTGTGGAGTATATATATATATATATATATATATATATATATATATATATATATATATACACACATATATACATACATACATAGATAGATAGATAGATAGATAGATAGATAGATAGATAGATAGATAGATAGATAGATAGATAGA
>JAOWBL010000019.1:3988870-4012425 GCA_028564865.1 Zenarchopterus dispar
TAGATAGATAGATAGATAGATAGATAGATAGATAGATAGATAGATAGATAGATAGATAGATAGATAGATAGATATAAGTATGTATATGGAGGGAGAGAGAGAGAGAGAGAGAGAGTATTACTTTCTTTAGTCATTTAACATCTTTAGTGCTTTTTTTGTTTTTGTCACTCTAAACTTACAGGAGCCACAACATATGATACCAGATGCAACATTCATCTAGTGTAGCACTGTCGATGTGTTGAAAGAAGGAACAAGCGGCATTAAATCACAATGATGCCTGTTGTTTCCTAGCAGACACAATATGATGTATCAGCCACCTACTGGTGGCCTAAAACAGCATGAAGTCCTGCACCCACATAGCACATGTACGCACACGTACACAAAACTGTTCTATTGTGTAGGAGGTTTGTGAACAGCTTGTGCAGTTAAAAATGTGCTCCTCCTTGGACCATAATTTTTTTTTCTTCTTCCATGCTCATAATATTCATGCTTTTTTCCCAAGCATTAGTCATGGCCCCGTCTGAGACAATGGGACGGGGAGACAGTAAAAGAGTGGCAATGTAAAGGCTGCATGTGCTGAACGACTGTCTGCTATGAGGTACAAGTACAAATGCAGGTATTTGTATGTATTAGCAAGTGATTTAGTTCACATTATTTGGCAAAATAATTCATTTGAAAAAAAAGCAGTTTGAGTTGCAAAATTATTTTAAAAAATACATACACGCACACATACACACAAACATATACACACACACACACACACACACACACATACACATAAACATACACACACACACACACACACACAGTTAACTCAAAGAAAAGCCCTCGAGGCATAGCGATGGATTTGAATTGTGAGGTTAATTTATATTTAAGAAACAGAAAATGCAGTTAGGCTGGCCTTGAAGAATTTGTGCTCTAAGATATAATACAATAATGCATAAAAAAAACTAAAGACAGTGCAGCAGAGAACTCGTATTTGGAAATAAGTGCATTATTTTTAATTGAACTTACTCTAATGCTATTTGCATTCTACCTTGAAGTGTCACATGCACTTTTGCGGATGACTTGGATGTCTTTGCAGGGTTGTCAACAATAGTTGTGCTCCTTAAACGACTTCTTTCATAGTTTTCCAAATGAAACTGTGTGGAAGCTGACACTAGGGCTGTTATACAAATGAAAGGGGGAAAAAAAAAATGTGCACGGTCTGTTATCAACAGCGTGTCAGGGGGCAAATGCAGCATAGATTACCAAATGAATTAAAATGAGCTGAAATGAGCATGAAGAACATTTTTGTTACTAGCCTGCAGTTTGTCTATATTTGGGCATGAGAACATTTAATAATGCAATCACGTTATGCAGTTGCACTTCAAAGTATTTACTGAATCGTGGCCTGGGGTTAGGATTTAAATTCTGAATAAATGTGTTTATGGATGAGGCAGGTAGCGATGGATTTAATCTGACAGATTGGAACAGAAGAGCGGGATGTATGCTCGACCCAGGTGAAGGTTAGCATAGCCCCACAAGGCATCAATCTCCACGCCAGAACACGACAGACAGATGGAAACCAAGTGAGAGCAGCGATGGAGAGAGTAACTAAAGAGCGAGTGATGGAGAGGGGAAAAGTGAGAGCAAAGTGAGAGTGAAAGCGAATGTAAAAGGAGATGAGGGTTGGCTAGATCAATAAAGAACTGTTGCTATGGCAACAGGTCACCGAGAGCCACCATTGTTGTGTTTTGTTTTTCCTTCTTATTCTGACACATGCCTCACAAAAAAATAATAAATTATGTAAAAGCAAAACAAATACAGGAGATGAGTCATTTCAAAAGCTACAATGGATCCTGATAAAAAGGAATCTTGTCTTGAAGGCTGAAGTAACATCACAGATGATTTCAGTATGTCTGATTGCAGGATGAGAAAGTGTTTTCTGCTAAAAGAAAATAATGGTGAGGCTTAACGCAAGATTGCTGTAGGTAAATGAAAACATGGCTGGATCAGGGTGAACGATGTCAAGGTAAAGAGGCTTCGGACAAAGGGTTAAAGAGAAATCTGTATGTGGTAATCAAAACTCTGATAGCTCAATCGCGTGTAAACACAAATGAAAGTCTAACTCCTCCATCGCATAACCATCACACAACCTGTGTAAACATCACTAAAAAGAAAGCAAAGCTTCTTTCTTGAAGCCCTACTTCCTCCCTCACCTCCACCAGTTAGGAGATTTTTTACATTTTACTTAGAGATGGGAGCAATATCATCAAATATGAGTATCAGGGGCCAAAGCTGACATAATACACTGATTAGGAATGATGGCATAGATCTAAAAAAATTCAATTAAAATCAAGCCTTAAAGTTTTTATTCTTGCTGTAGGCCTACTTGATTTCTCCATTTCAGATGACACATTGCTCTTTCTTAACTTATTCAAAGCATTGCACAATATACATGTGTATTTTTCCTATAGTTTTTGCACTTTTATCGTACATATTCAACAACAACAAACCCCTTTGGATATCGGAATCAGTGGAAGTGTAATTCTTCTGTAATGTATAATTACATTTTTTATTGGCCATGGTTAAAGATTGCCCACCAATTGCTGCTCTATGTAGTTATTAGCTGGTAAAATTCCTTCTGAGATTAGGTTCTTTACAGCTGATGCTCTAATCGCCCTGGATCTATGCAATCCATTTTTCAGCTGGAGAGAATCTGCCGTCTTCCCCGGGCCCAGATGGTGTCATTACTCTGGTAAGGCTGAGTGATTATACACTGCTCATACTGGGAGAAACAATAGTTTGAGAATTCTACAGGCATCTTTCAAGACACATGCTTTCCCTTTGCTTTACCCACTCTCTCCTTTTTCTTGTTAACTTCATTATTACATTTTTTTTACTTTGTCACTCTTCTGTTTCTGTCCCACACTCCCTTAATCTACACACAAAAAAAGACATTTAATTCAAAGAAGTGTAAAAAGGCTATTGAGGTACACACATCCTTCAGTATAAATATGAGCTGGCCGATAGATACGCACATAAAACCCGCTCTGAAGTCAGCGACAAGATGCGACAGGAGCAGGTTAGTGGAAGTTGGCAGAGTGGCATGGTCACAGTGCATCAGATAGAGCTTTCATTGCCAGGCAATCTTGTCAATCCCTTCTAGCCTGGGGAGAGGTGTGAGAGGAGTAATTTCTAAGACAAAGGTCAACAAGTTGAGAGAATAATAGAGTGAACTGTGACACACCTGTCACACCCCTGACCAACCAAAAGTCAAGATGGAGGGGGATGATGAAGTGGACGGAGAAGGAGAGAGGGAAAGAGGAGGGCAGTGAAGAAAAACATTACCAAGACTACAATCCCACCCTCCCCCAGAAAAAAAATTATATTAAAATAAAAGATAAAGGAAAGCAAAGGGAGTCAGTGGTTTGAAACACAAAGGAATGAAGTGAAGATTGGGCTGGAGCTGCAGTCTGTTATCCACTGGGAATTGGGGAGTGCAGAATCAAGGCGAGACGAAGGAGGGGTTCAGATTTTGTTATTTTTCCTTTTCATAGTCTATTTGGTTTGCGAAACCATGCAACTTAAATACTGTCCTTTTCCCCTTACCAGCAGAAGTGCAAACATACATTTGAGCCACAAACACACACCCAGGCACTCAAAATATAAAATTTCAACCATAAAAAGATGCACACACACACAAATGTATGCAAATGATAATTCAGATGAGATGATATTAAAAGCTTTTGAGAATCACCTAATATCAAAATAAGTAATAAAATGAAATTATAGTGCCTAAAGTGGTTTGCAAATCTTTCACCTGAAGTTTCACAAACAACATGAACCCTTCATGGAAGTCATATCCAACAAAATGTGGATACTCATTCTCAGTTTTCCCTCCAAAACAATGAAATTCTTAATGAATCTGTTCAGTTTTAGGTGATACTATTGTGGTCTTCATAGTGCCTTTCCTGTTTGTGTCTGACAGACTGAACACACTCCTTGATACTCTTTTGGAAGCCACGAAGTATTTACTATTCTGTTTCATCTTTTTACTCTTCCTCTTTCATGCTTCTTCTACATGTGTTTGTGCTATAAACCTGCATGTATATATGTTCATATATTATTGTATATAGTTAATCTCTACTCTATTTCCTCTATTTCCTCTTTTTTAAAGATGGAGAGTTTCCCTTGTCTCCAGCAGAACTCCTCAGATCCATAGCAGCAGAGCAGCATCTGCTTATGTAACTCAGTTAGCTTGTGTATTTCAGATGCCGATTTGCTCCCGGTATCCCTCATTTCCCCTCTTTGTTGTTCTTTGTGTCACATCTCCCAGTCTCTCAATTTTTTTCCCAACCACTGGTACACTTGTGCGTCTTTTGCACACGTTCTCATTTTAGTGTCATTTTGTATTACAACAGTCTCTTTCTCTCGCCGTCCAGCTCCTCTTCCAGCTTTGCTCCCTAGCTATCCGCCCTCCACCCATTTGCTGTCTGTGCTGATTTTCATTTTCTCTTGTTCATCTCCATTCCTGCTCTCTTCTTTGTCCCACTCACTCTTTTTCACTCCTCTGTCACTCACAGGCTCTGCTCTCACACACATCTTTCAGTACGTTGATATAGGAATCACAAAATGCCAGTGATGGCTGAGAGTGGGGGCGGAGGAAGAGTGCCATCTCTTCATAGTATTCACACTTCCTCTATAAAAGGATCTGAGACAGCCCTGCAATGTTTGGAGGGAGGAAATAATATCTGACACATGTATAGACACACAACCAGTAGTTACTTAGTGTTATTGTCTTATAATAGAAATATACATGTGAACATATACAACTGAGTTTAAGCAATTAAGGGTTCCCCTCAAAGTTTCCCTTCAAAAAAATCACACTCTTATACTAATACTTGAAACAGCAAGCAAAGTTATAACTTTGTGCCATCCACAGCACAGAATTGCTAAGAAGACAGCACCTCTGTCTCCACACACGATCATGGCAAAGTGCCTAGAATCCTCATAAGGATATGAGGAGCGAGGAGCAGTGCAGAGGAAGAGAGGGAGAGAGGGAGAGGGATAGAGAATTGGTAATGCTTTCCCCCAGCATACAGTGAGCTGCATGGAGGAGCCAGATAAGACACCCTGGACCCTGCTCTGGCTGCTGGAGTAAAGCCTCTCCACCAACGTAAGCAATGACTGGAAGGCTTTGGCCGACGCTTCGCTCCATCCATCTATAGCCCAGTGATGCCTCTATTACAATGACTGCCCCACAGCTAAGTGGGCCCACGCCAACTGCACAGGATTATAATTAGAGGAACCATGAAGTGCCCCGGACACTGGCAATTGATCTGACTGACAGTCCAATATTTCCACCAGGGAAATAAACCTGGGTTTGCCACTGAGGCAAAAGAGGGAAGGGGGCAGGGAGTAGGAGTGTTATGGGTGGAGGGTGCACAAACAGCGAAAGTGAAATGGAGAACTACATGAGGCTTTGAAGGGATATTTTCCCTCTGCACTATTTATGTTTTGTGTTTTATTTCAAATATGTTTCAGTGATGATTAGGAGCATATGTGTTGGTCTGTGCATAGCTGTGAATGTGCTTATTAGTGTGGACACACTTCCCTGCTTTAAATCTGATTAAGACAGACTCCTATTCCCACTCTAACGTCAATCAGCACCTCCCCTTCTCTTTTAACAACAAATTCTTTTCTAATGCAGTAGGATACCCTTGCTCCTGGTCATGTCTAATTGAGAAGGGTCCTTAAGCAGATACACAAGCAGGCACATCTAAATCTGAGTAGGGGAACTGCACTGAACAATGTCAAACCCATCTGCTTTCCTTTCTCTCAAAAGGGAGCGTGTTGTGTGGTGACAGTTCTCTATGATAAGACTGAGTGCCGTTTTAAGGAAATCCAGGTCAACCTGACAAATACATGGGTTTGTGTCGACATTTGGAGGTTGATCTAATGTTTCCTTCTGTTGTTTCCACTGAGGGCTCAGGGGAGGCTTTCAGCTTGACAGCATCACTACAGTTCCCAAAAGTCTGCAGCTAGGTCACATGCCCAGAAAGAAACAGAGAGAGGCAGCTGGGGAAGTGAAATCAGAGTGTGAAAGCAGCATGTCAGAACTAAAAATGGAGAATGATGATAACGTATGGGGATACATACATCTACTGAAGCATGCCCGCAAAAAATACGAATGTCTTGCCACACATTTGGATTTAAATTGTGTTTTAGGCTAGAAGATGGTACCAAATACTGAAGGGAGTGCACTGCAATAAAAGACGCCTCTTTGAACAGCTTTTAAGTTTTTAAACTTAGTCTAGCTCTAAACATATTTACAAATGCATGGCATTAAAAAAACAGCAGCGGCAAAATAGAAAAAGAACAAAAAAGCAAGAGTTACATGATTATGAGACTGAAGCAAAAAACTTTATAACCAGTTTTTCTAAGGAAGATATTTATATTTTGTATTGTTTATGTCAACTAATTTAGGATTTGGTGTTTTAAAATATACCCTCCCATGTGTACATTTGATTGTACATTATACGTCTGATTTGACCAGCCACTGTCATGCTGGTTAAACCAGGTCATCTAATAGAGGAAATCCAAAGAAAATAAAAAGATTTTCAGTATTTATACAACATACAAAGGAAAAGGGGAGGAAAAGTGCAATAAATACACACAAGGCAGAGGACAAACAGGTGGTAAGATGGCATAAATGAGACACTGGTGGCAATAATAATATGAGGAGAAGGCAGGGAGGGAGTTAAGAATTAAAATAAACTACAGAACAGAGGCTTTAAAGAAAAAGAAACCAAGAAAAAAAGTTTTGAAAAAAAACAGGGATCTAACAAAAAACAAAATTAAAATCTCTTACTAACCATAACAGCTTTATTGCACTTTTTCCCACTCCATAATTTCTCTTTCCTATATAAAAGGTTTATATGTTAAAAATTGAAATCCTGGATTCTTAAAGCGTCACCTATCCTTCTTGTTTCTTTTCTTTTTTATTCAGTAAGAGCTTTGTGTGTCATATGCCAGGATGGCTTTAATGCACTCCTTTATCTTGAAATAATGCCTGCATTATCCATATATAGGATGGATAACAAGACAGGATTAACAGCCTCTTTCTCCTGAGGAAATGAAAGAAGCTTCAGCAAAACAAACAGTTGTGTTCTTTCTTCAAGGAAACTGACCATGTACATCAAAGAAGAGTAAAAATGGCCCATATATTGTATTTGTTGTATCAGCCATGGGAGGTATAGTTTCCTACTTCAAAAGCACAGAGAGCAAGACTGTTCAGTTCCTCCGGTATACTTTGCATGAGCAGAATAAACTGTTGACTTGTGACTATGTTGTATGGAGCCCTGAATGAGCGCTGACACTGTATGAGATGTTAAAGCTCAGAGCGACGCTTAGCAAGTATCAAAGCACTCAAGCAAAGTCATACACTATGCTGACAATGCAGAATGTTAATAAGATAAGTAATAAAATCAATTCAATCTTAAGATTTTCTATTGCTGTGCATTGAATCATCATACAGTCTATAACTGGTGTAAGCATAATACATTTCCTCACTGTCAGAATCCATATCCAGTCAAAGTAAGTCTCTCCTGCAATATAAACGAATCTGAACTCGCCTAAGGTAGTGACCACAGAGCTTGTGCATGCAGCAACTGGTTGAGGAGCAGTCGCCGTCAATTCCTCAAGAGCCGAGCAAGAACATAAAGGACAGAGCTGTCTCTTTCCATTAAAACAGAACGCACGAGAACAGAAACTTTGCAAATGAACGAACACGTATAGAATTTCCATGAAATGTAGTGGTTTAAGTACAGACAGCACACACTGATATTAAAGCATAGGATATACTCTACAATATAATAGATAATTATGAAGCCTAAACTTTATTGCAAAGTAAAACATTATTTTTATGTACTATAATATCGTCAATGCATTTTTATTATCTTTTTCTATCTGCTATATTTATGTGCTGTAGATATTTAATGGGACTTTTAAAAAATGATGCTCGAAAAACAAGCTGCCTGATAGAGAATCAGTTAGGAAAAGTGCATTAATAAATTACCCTTCCTGTCTCTGTTCATTCTTGTCAGAATATACTTCCTTCCAGCTGAATCTGTGCTATCATTCCAGCTTGGATGAGGCATAAAGAGGATGCTGCAGCACATTAAATCCCTTTGTTTTTATTAAGAAAAGATGTTTTAATAAAAACAGTTTATTGGAAAGAAAACACTTTGTTCAGATGATTATAATGATCTTGTAGTTGAAGGAATGTATGAAAGGGTTATCTGCTGATGAAAAGACAGTATATTGCATCAGTAGATACAACCAAAGCAAGTTATTAAAAACACCAAACTATTAGCTGGTGGAGCTGGGGCTCACTCCTCCTTCACTCCCTTGATCTCCTCTCTGCTCTTCTCTCCTGAGAGCCTAAAATTAGACAGAAAATCCCTGACATGTACACACATACACAGCAACACTCTATCCTGCATGCACACCAAAACACACACAACTATTTATAGCACATTACCATAACAGTGACCTATTTGTTTTGTTCTAAACTGTCTGGGCAACACATTTTATCCAGCATACATTGCATCCTGAATATTTAACATTAAATTCAACACTGCATTAAGAAGGGAATGTCTGGTAGGGGAATTAGTCTTTACAACAACAGGTTTGTGAAAGTGCTATAAAAATTAGTATATTACAGACTTCTACTTTAGTTACATTAAAATCAGCTCCTTTGTCAGCCACCTACTCCTACAGAATCCACATGACTGTTTTATTTGAAAAGAGACTAATACAGTCCAGTCTGGTTTCATAGAGAGTGTTGGTAGGCTACGTTTTGGCTCCAGGGAACCCTGCGGCGTTCTAGCACCAACCGTCTCAAGAAGAATGCCACCATCGCCAAGTGAGGAGAAAAATTACTTTCAGAGGCAGATACAGAAACACAGAGAATAGAGGAATAAAAAGAGGACAGCACACAAATGGCAAACAAAAAAGAGTGCAAAAAAGGGAAAAAATGTAATGCATAAAAAACAGAAATGTGTGCTCAGGTGGGTCAGTAGAATATTTTCATACCAAACATAGAGAAAAACAAGGCTAAACCTATCCAAAAACATTGATTTATTACACTTGGAAAGGAAACATAATATGTTTTGTATTTACAGATAAACAAACAAACAAATAAACAAATAAATAAATAAATAAAATCTGTCAACAGCTCAGGCAGAGCTGAATAATAGCGTTACAGTCAGGCCCACATGGGCTCAGGTAATTCAAAGGAGTTCAGCAGTGTGACAAAAGACATAAATCAAACGTATGCATTTTGGTTAATACAAAGACTGAGCTAAAATTACAGGTCAGAAAAGCAATTACTCTTTTTCTGAGGCTGTCATATCGTATAAGAAATGTGTTTTAGACAAAAGACGGAAAGCAATCTGGTAGATAGGTGTCATAACACGCTGCAGTTTTGCCTTGAGGTGCTAAGAATTGTTTTGCCTTGCAAAAAGTATTTTTTTAATGTGCATTTTTCACAACAGTCTACAGCTCGTATCACATGCTCACATTTCATTCAAGTCACATACATTATAGTGAGATGTGAGATGTGGTCCCCTCCACTGCTACAAGGCATTGTGTGTCTCTCTAACACAAAATGAAAAGAAATGCAGTCAAGTTAATATCATAGAAAATGGGACACATTCATTATTCAAACTAAAGAGAACCAGATGAATTGGTGGCAGAGGAGGAATTGGTACTTATATGAACTGTTTCAGCAAATTGGACAGCACCACAGACAGTAGATTTCAGTACTTTGAGTCTAACAGTTTCAGCACCTTGGACAGCACCACAGGGAGGACTTTCTTTTTTTCTTCCAGTGAACATTAGCATGAAGTGGTAGATTAGGGTTGACTTTGATGTTTGTGTCATAGTCAGGCCTGCTAAAATGTCTGCCCCTGATCAGTTGTGACATGAAAACAGCACCAAACAAAAAATATTGTGTCAGATGTCACAGATATTTAATGAGTGAAACTACATGACAACATAATTGCAACTCCCCTGTCGTTGCACACCCTGTGATTACCCTGCTGGAGAACAACACATGAGCAAACAAACGAACAAGCAAACAAACAAATTAAAATAGGAGGCAACAAAAGCATATAGCCCTGATTGTGGAAACTAACACTCCAGTTAAAACCTCCATCTGTTGAAATGCATTCCCGAGGTGCTCCTAGAAACTGTGAACGCCCACACACAGAAAACTCTGCCAGGAGAACAAAGACAAACATTTCAGAACTCCTGTGCACCTCTCGCATTACAGTGCATGTTGATGGGAAAAAAAAACTTCTTCCCTGCTAAATATATGAGTTTGACGTGGGAGCGTGTGGGCTGGTGAAAGCTAAAGATGCAATGCTTTACTCCAACACAGCTCTGCAACTTTAAGACAACCATATCTCTCATTGCTTTCCTCATTCTGAGCTGTACTCACAGTCCCAAAACACGTAGCCTAGTTTAACAGGATACATTCAAGTCATGATACATGATTTTTTGAGAGGAACAGTGAGAAATGTGCTCTTATGAAGGATATTAATTTTCTAATAGTCTTATAAAACAGTGCATACTGAGATTTATGTAAACTGAGGCTTGTGATTTTGTGTACTTGAATCTCATCGTGTTCCATCCTCCCTTGATGTACGTGTTCTCCATAAACATTAACCAACGGTTCCAAAAAAAGATTTCTATACAACCGCAGCCCCCAGTCCATTCATATTTATAGTCAACAACAAAGGAAAGAAGCGACACATTAGAGCTCACTTTGGCTCAAGGGGAGAAGACATTTCCACAATTACTCATCTGCACAGCTAAACTGTCATCATCCTATAACCCACGGCAGTTCTAAATAATCCTCACCCTGTGTTCAAAAGTCAAAGAAAGGCATTTAATTTGTTGTAATAAAGTTAATTTGACTTTGACCAAATGGCAAAGTGCACAAATGCCTTAAGGTTTAACTCTTAAGGCTCACGATCGAAATCACATAAATCCCAAGGATATGCATCACACACTGTTATCTTTCCCTTTTTGATACTGCTACATATTTATGAAGTTTATTTGAATTTGTAACCCCCCTTATATAAACACAAGCACACAATTTGAGAATTGCACACAAAGAATTTAAAGGAAAGGAACGTTGTATCGAATGATTTTCAAACCCTTCCCAGGATGGAGTATGTTGCACTGAGCATTCATTCATTTATGTTCTATACCCACTTCGTCTTGTTCAAGGTCACAGAGGGTGGCAGCCTGTCCCAGCTGTCATTGGACAAAAGAGGGGAGGAGAAACTGGACGGATCATCAGTCCATCACTGGCCACAGAGAGACAAATGAAACAAACAACCACATACATACACAGTCCCTCCTACAGAAAAGTAAAGTTAATTACAGACATGAGGAGAAAGTTATTCTTCTGCCAAAGAAATTCAGAACTTTGAACCATAAATGCTATAAGACAATGGCTCCAGCCAGTGGTAAAGTTTTTTCCATCACTGTTTCTCTTTTTCTTTATTTTCATCATTAGTGTACTGTGATGAGTGAGGGTGCCAGATACTTTAGACATTTAGGTTCAAGTCTATGAAATAATACCATCAGCTAACATTAACTTTATAGAGTGATCACATGTGCAACGAGTTATGAAGAACTGTCCTCAGAGACAAGAATATGACCATATGGAGCAGCGCTTTCAAAATCATGGATTCAGTTTGAGAATACATAAAAAGAAAGAAGCAAGTCGGACAACCTGAATCCACTAGAGGACTGTACAAAGCTCTAACTGACAAGACTGACTGAAGACTGGGACAAACAACCTGCCAAGTTCCTTAAAAAGAAAAATTCTGTTGGCACATCTTTACAGAAACTGCTTCTCTCATAAAATATTAATTATTTTCAGGAGTTTCTTTGTGTATATTCCCTTCACTTTATACAAAGTTACTTAATCAAACAAACAAAATTTGTGGCATATGCTTAAAGCGTCAGCATGTTTCTTGATGCCAACATTTTTCATAAGCAATCTACTAAATGGATTTGCAAAATGTTAATGAATAGTAAAGACTGAGCCATCAATTTGCTAATTACAAGACATACTTTTGAATCTTGTGATTTACATAGAAATTTATTGCCAATAAATTATATCAATGAATCAATTATTAACAAATTCCAATAAATACTTCTTTTTCTTTGCTAAAATAATTCTCAGGAATTTGATCAATTAATTAAACATTTTTATTACTGTTTGGTTTTTTTGTGTTTTCTTTGCATCATCAGAAGACCTTTTGTCTGTTGGAGCAGAGACAACAATGCAGAGGAATGGGGGAAAAAAAACTAATTTTAACCTCCGTCCATCCATCACTGAAAATGTTAGCAACAGAATAACAGACACTTAAAAAGCACATGGACATCCATTTCGTTCACTGTTTGCAATTCACACAGTGACACTAAGAGATCCCATCCACTTCACTGTCAGAAGAAATCCATTAGTCAAACCAAACACTGACACTTAGAATATCAAACACACAGGTAGCATATAATTTGTTTCACAACAGTGTGATAGCTCTAAATGGCATCTGGTGAAAAATGTCTGACTGCTGTGGAAAAATGCCCAGTTTGAAACCACCAGAAGGAGTATTTAAATGTTTGTGTCATATTAAATCTTGGGAACAGTTTATGCCCTTGGTGATGATTATTGTGTACATCTGTCATGATGGGTTTGAGTGAGTAAGACTGCAGCAACAAAACATAATCTTGTTTTATTCAGAATGTAGTCATTTTCAAAAATTAAAAAAGAACTCTAGGGTTCATGTGCTTAATTGTTAAACACAACACAAGGTACACTTTAAAACTATAAATATATTTCTATTCAGAAATTTAAATAGTTTTTTAGGGCCCTTGTTTCTCAGTCAGTCAGGAAAAAAAAATGTTATCCCATCTTTCAGGCAGGAAGAAAGGATTCAGTCCACAGGACTTTGCATCTCTACCTAATGTGAACCAATCTGGACGGTGTCGCATCAAAGTCAGCGACATCTTAGGTGTTATGCAGATAGTGTCAAAAGAAATTTAGCCCTGCTCTGTCCCTGTGGGCCCTCACTCTTGCCTTATTGTTAGGTTTGAAGCAGAGAGAAGGGCATCTTCAAAGCCCCATGATGCTTCTCTGTATCGACCAATGCTCCTCTGCGGCCCGAGAGGCTTCCTATTATAAAGGATTTGTTGTACAAGCTCGGTGTGCTGCCACTCTCTAATAAAAATACATAAATAAATAAATATGAAGGATACAAACATCTTATTAGCGTAGCTATTCTGCTATAGTCTCTTCATTTCCAAATACTTTGATCTTAATTTCACAGCAACCCTTCACAGACCTGCTGGTGATAACTACACCAATAGACTGGCATATCCAGATATCCCTATGCATTAAGCTATCAAACACCTACCATCAAAGCTCTATTCTCATGTTAAAAATATTATATTTCTTCTTTTCTTTGAGAGGAAATATTGGAGCTTTTTCTACCTGTGTGGCTTGCAACAAAAAAAAATTGATTTAAAGTTTAGTGATCCTGGGCTTTAACAGAATAGGGCAAACATTTTTCTGATATGTACAGGTTCTCTTTTGTTCCATCACCTGGGCTCAGTGCTGATCCACTGATAACTTGCCATATATTTTTCTATTAGTATATGTCCAATTTCTCAAAGCTATAGCCAGACCACTATCAAGCAACCTTAGTATAGGGTAGGGAGGTCTAAGCTGCAAAAGGTAGCAATGATGACAAAAAGCCAAGAGTGGAATTGAGATAAAGAACAAAGGACACTGAAAGACAGAAAGAAAGGGCTTTTATTTTGTCCTCTTTGCAACAAACTGAAATATACTCAAGCAGTAGAACTATACTCTAGCCAGTCGGCCTATACCCACAGGGCTCTCTCTATGCATGGATAGTACAATAAATCTGACATTATCAGATCCCGGTCATTCA
The DNA here is from genome assembly GCA_028564865.1 of Zenarchopterus dispar. Taxonomy (NCBI): domain Eukaryota; kingdom Metazoa; phylum Chordata; class Actinopteri; order Beloniformes; family Zenarchopteridae; genus Zenarchopterus; species Zenarchopterus dispar. The sequence continues at coordinate 4,002,889 of JAOWBL010000019.1, forward strand.
GCAGACGCAGCCTAAGTGCTTTTAGATGTGTCAGAGGACATGACAGACTTTCACTGCTCCACTGAAAACTCCCCATTCATCCTGTGAAAACTTACTTAACAGTTCCCTGCAGAGCTTTAAATGCTCACAATCATTGCTCTGTTTATATACAGCATTCTTTACCAAAACAGACTATGCATCCTTGTGGCCTAACAAGCCACTGAATGTGTTTCTTGCATTATGCAGTGATTTTACAAACTTGTGTATCTCCTCAAGCTTTCCTTATTCTTGTTTTATTTCTGTACACTGCTTTTTTACTGTTCATCCAGATTTTTTTTTGGCTTCACTTATTAACTCTATTAGTGGTCACATAGTCCACACACCACCACAGACCTTGTCAACTGACAGGAAAGGGCAATACTTGCAAGTCTTCCAGCCGACATAATCATAGTTTGTTTTTTGTTTTTTGTTTTTTTGGTCACCTTGGTTTGTTTTTCTGATTTAAAGTTTTGTCATTCACTGTTTTAATGAAAATAACACAAGAAAACTACTTGGGGGTTACACTTTTCTGAACTTTTGGAGCTTTTGGACCATAAAGCTTTTTTACAGTTCTTACTTTGGATCAAATTCATTAAGATTGAAAAATGTTACAGATGGAATAAATGACCAGAGTGAAAAGAAGTTTTCTGACAAAGATGTATGAGAAAATGAAAAAAAGAGACAGAGGAATGTAAGCTAGAGAAAGTGAACTTGCGGCACATATTTTGACTGATTGACAGAACATGGCAGATGGAATAATAGGCAGTAAAGTAGCCAATCCGTCTCTGTATGCTGATATTATGTCACACAGACTGAATCAAGGAAAAGCTGGTAAAATAAGTTGTAAATAAGTGTACTCTGCTCCAGTGCCTAATGGATTGCGCTTGTGACCATCTCTGCCTCGGTTCATATTCATATGCAACTATATGAATGTGTGTGGGTTTTTATGTGTTAAGCAGCGTGGCGGCCCAGGCTGTTATCATTTGCCTGAGTCCCATTTCTGAAGCTGTGTGATGACGTGAAGAAGCAGCTGTTTCTAAACTCCCAAATAAACACATACAGATGCACCTGCTGTCTCTCAGTAATCATATTTTACTCCTTCAGATACATCATAAACTCTTAACCATTAAAATATAACATCCGATGTGAAAATCATTTATTTACTGATGTCATAAAATAGAAAATACTTCTAAAATTCCATGTAAAACCACAACAGACATGCACATATATAAGAATCTAAGATTCATAATTGTTTTGATGTTCATTCAATCAGTGATCAGTGATCAGCATGCAAGCTGCACGATTTTCTCTGGAGCACAATTAAACTTCCCGAGGACATATACTAAAATAAATGTTAAAAATGAAGTAAATGGTCACAGCTGTACTTTCTTACAAACTGATCAGTTAATAGGGCTTTCAATAATTATGTCCCTCTCATCATTTTCTTCTGTCTCACACCCTCAATGTCATGTCATAATTCCTTAGAAGTCATCTCATCAGAGTCAAGTGAAAAAAGAAAAAACACACTTTTTGACTTTTAATGTTTTATTTATCAAGACAAATACATCTAATAATAAGTTAAGAATTAATACTATTATGCCATCCTCAGCCATCAGAGTGAGGTTTCAGTCATCATATGAAAAGTCATCATATCTCAGGAAAACCTCTGTCATGGATCATAAAAAAAATGTTCTGATGTATCAGGAAAATCTCTGTCAGGTGTCAGATTTTTTTTCTTTTTTTTTTTCAAGTTTTCATGTCTGAGGAAAATCTCTGTCACATATGAGGGAAAAAGTCATCATATCTTAGGAAAACCTCTGTCAGGTATCAGGAAAAAAGTTCTCATGTCTCCGAAAAAAACATCTGTCAAGCACATCAGGTGCCCTGTAACTTCACCCAGAACCGTGCCAACTTGTTTCAACCACTGTGACTTGTTTTTGTTTTGGTGCATCTCCGTGACATCTTAGAACTTTTTTTCCTGGTATCTGACTAAGATTTTCCTGGGGCATGATGGCTTTTCATCTGATTACTGAAACCTGACTCTGACGGCTGAGGATCTCCTAAAATATGCGCCGTACACTGCAACACCAGGATTATTCTTTCATTCATTTTTTCATTGATTAGTCGCATTCCCATTACACTTTCTGCAAGGGAAAAGTCCAACTCTGAATCTGCAATAAAGATATGGCTGTGGGGATCGGTGTTTCCACTGAACAGTGTTTTTCTCTTTATAAGTGTAATTCTCCTTGTTCTTTTACTGTATCTCCGTAACTAACCATATCTTGTTCTACAAGACTTCTCTTTAAAACAACAAAAATGAAAATCTGAACTTTGAATGGCCAAAAACATCTTTAGTCTTTGACAAATTATGACTACAGCCATTGAGAAAATAGACAATGAAGATGATGATCATTCAAATGATTATTCAGAGGCCAAGCCCTTGTGTAATACAGTAATGCATAGGGACTCAGTAGTCTTATGGTTAAACTATATTGTATTAATGAGGCCAAAAACAGCTGGATACTAGATTTTGATGACTTTAGACTGACCGGCTACATTACAGCCGGCGGTGCCAGAGACGTGAAAATGTGCAAAAAGTGTTTCCATTACATTCATTAGTGCTCAAACATCTCTATTTTGGTCTCGTCTCTCCAGAGGACATAGATCTAGAAATCTTGTGGTACATTCACATGAAACTTTGAAAACCTAAGCCATTTCACCTTGTTTTTTTCATAAGACGGAAGCTTTTTCCTGTCAACCGTTCCAGAAAAGTTATACTTATTCAGCTCTATTTGTACAGTCATGAACTAAAACATTTAACACGTTAAAGGAGGCCCGTAGCGTCTGAGCACTGCGCTGCTTGACCTTCAGTTGAACTTGTTGTGTTGTGCACTGCTGAGAAGCTTGGAAACTGTCTTGAACATTTTTTCCTTCTAAAAAAAATCGTGCAAAATGATGGAATCCAAATTACTTGAAGATGAACTCAGCCCTTACCGTATTGAGGGGTACAAACAACTGCTCCTCTAAGATCATTGCTAATGACTTTCTTCCTCTGCAACGCTCCAGACCAGCAAGCTCCCAAATGATCTGCTGTTATCGAAACGTTCATAATTGCTAATGATCAATTAATCAAGTGTATTAATCAGGTGATAAGCAGCACCTGGCAGCAGCTTACCCCCTTTATTCCTATAGAAGCAGCAAAGGTATGCGTAATAATTCACATACTGCCCGTTGTTTAGTATTTTTTTACACAAGTACCAGCACAATTTAGTACATGATGTGTTTTTCTTTTTGATCTGAGATTGTAATTTGAAGGCTTGACTGGATCACTTTAATTGTAAATGTAGACCTTCAGAGCTGAAAAGTTCAATTTGTTCTGACTTTTCTGATCCACATTTTTCTCTCTCCTGTATTTATTTTCTATCTTCCTGTCTTTATTTCACATTGGAAAACTTGCAGAGGGCACATTAAAGGATGCGCACTGGCTATACATGCAGAGCAGCATGTCTCTACATTGGTTCTTCTAAAACGTGTCTCAGGCGTTGGGGAGTGCACGCCTATACGCGCTTTTATGTGCACACTTTCTTTCAGCAACTCATACACATTTAGATGCAAAGTTCTTCTCTGTGGCAGCAAACTCTTCAAACAACAACGAGTCTCAGGGATGTGTGTATGTGTGTGTCCTCACAAGCTCTTCATGGGTTTCTCATGCAGCAGCCTTCCTATAGTTTTTGAGTTGCGTTGGAAATGAGGGTAGTGTTTCACATAAATGTGAGTTTGCAGCCTGGAGGACATCAGGTATACTGCTTTACTCTGAATTATTAAAAGCTGCCTCTTATTGGAGCTGGGACTGGAATAGTTCAGAGGCCACAGACTATAGCTGCTGGCGCAAAACTATATAATTTATATTCCCTGCTATTCTGCAGCCATCAAGCTTATTGTTCTTATGTATGAAAGGCTTCAAAACTACCATGATAAACAAAGGGTGCCATGATAGAAAAGCAGAGGCACTTAAAATAAATGTCACTTTATAGCCAATTTTGAGGAAAGTGGAAAAACAAAACAAAAAAAATCCACTCTATTATCTCTTCCAGAATCTTCACAGAAAGATATGTTGAGTGTGCTGACGTGCTTGATCTTGCCAGTGCTAGCTCAGCGTCAGGGTGTTCTACGGGGCAGACAGCAGAAGCCCTCACCATCAGCGATCACCCTGACACTGGCTCCCTGAGCGAGCCCTACTGCCAGGCCTCCTCTGCAATGCAAATACGTCTTCGACATGAGCAGAGCCATCACTAGCGTTCCCCTTACACTTGTATTCTGTGTCATTACCCCTGGGGACCTTTACACATGCTGCTCCCCTCCTTTACTCTGTGGCTCATGCTGCTGCCCTTAACTGGGACAGGAGAAGGGGGGGTTGAGTCCTAAAACAAATCAGTTTGGCTAGCTGATGTGTTCGCAGCTGTGATGAAGGGCTGCCGGGGGGCTTTTTCCACTCATACCTCCCGTCAGTCACACTCCTCTCCTTGCCCTCTAGTCATGTGTACTGTATTTCATTAGTCCTGATTTTTTTGCTGACAAATGCTGGCTGTCATTCTGCCCCCCCACCTTCGGCCCCCCAACCCCCTTACCCTCTCTCTCTGGTCACAACACCAAACCATGGCCAGATCTGCCTTACAAATGAGCTCTCTCTGCTTCCCACACGCAAACGTGTGCCGTTTCAGTTGAGCTCAAATGCTGTGTGCACAGACACACACTGTGAACACACACAGGTATGAATATAAAGCTGCACAGATGAGAAAATTGATGTTTTAACTCTGAACATATGACTTCAAGCTGTCATCATGACCCTGCATCTCCTTCCCCCCTTCTGTCCTCTATCCTCAATATTTCAAGGCTTCTGTCACTTCACCCCCACTAATCTCTCACACTTCCTTACTCGTCCCCCTCTCCTACCCAAAGGCACAAGGTCCAACCAGTAAGATGTCAGCTTTGATTAGCCACATTGACAGATGTGTTCTAAGTGTGTCCTTCATTATCCTGTTTAGTTTTAAGCCGCCTTCGCTCTTTAAAATTGTCCTTTTTGGGGGTATCAGTGTTTTGTAAGTGAACCTTTTCTCCCCTAATTTGAAGCCATGCAGTTTTATTCTGCCTATTTCCAGTCTTTTCCTATGTCTGCAGGCAGTGGCACACCTGTGAAAGCTCGAATAGGAACCCGCAGATGGATTGCGACTGAGTATGTGCCTCGTCTCTTGCACAGATTTACATCAGCATGTCCGGCAGTAGAGAGTAAACCCAGACTCAACTGGTTTAGCCTCACACACACTCCCTGTGTCTGTGGGGCTACACAGATCAGGGAGTCAAAGTGAAGTTAGATCATCTGAGCCACATGGCATCGAAATGGACCAAACCAGCACATGTCAATCTGTTACACAAGCAGTGACATTCACGCTCGAAAACAAACCTATCTACACACAAGCACCATTTCCCGCCATTACACACCAAACTCAGCTCTATAATCCAGATCACACTTGTGTAATATGATTGCATCTCACAGACTGGCGGGCAGGCAGTCTCCAGCCACAACCAGAAATAGGTTAAACAGGCTAAAAATATCAAAAACATTAATAATTCATCTCTTTTTTTTTTTTGAAAACCTCTACCTCAGAAAAAAATAGAACACTTCTGACTGTAAAAGTGGCTTAATGGGTGGAGTGTGGAGTGGATTACTTTAAATTTTGTTGTGTCTCCCATGAAGAGTGAGATGCAGCCAGAGCAGTGGGAGGAGTGGGGGCAGCTCTGTAATGTCACCAGCAGTAATATCACAGATGGGGTCACAGTACAGTCATGTGTTACTCCAGGCAAGTTCATGAACTTTACAAAGTTGTGGTGGGCGATTTGCTGATGCCAGCGGGTGCACTGTGTTTGACTGTAACTCATATAATGCATGAATTCATCGGAAGCAGGTCAGACATGTCTCGTTTACTGCTGTGCATCATTTTCACGCGTCAACTTAATTTCATTTGTTGATACACATTCAGTTTTGCATTTGAGGCCTGCAGCATTTACCAAACCAAGTAAGGACAGAAAAGCCTTTACAACTTTGTAAGGTTGCCAGGTGTTCTGGCCCCAAGAAATGTCGAGTTAGAGTTGTTTTTGTGTCTCACTGTCCCTGCAAACCTGTCTTTGGGTGTGCAACAGTACTTTTTTCAGTACAGGTTAGACTACTGGGATTGTTTCTGATAACAATCTGGATGGTCCTTCTTGTTTTTGGCATGGAGCACCTATTTCTGTCAAAAACAATCTGTAATAGTGATTCTTCCGACCATATCGTTCCATTGTTTAATCGTACATCCCAGATGTCTCTGAGCCCAGAGATGTAGACACAGTCGTACTGTGCTTGGCAAAGGTTTTCTGAAGTACTCCCTTGCCGCAGTGGTTATATGTCAAGTAGTGATGAACGATGATTCTTGACGCAGTGTCCTCTGAGAGATCCAAAAGTTGTCCAACTTAGCCTTCTGTCATTCGCTCCTATGAACTGAAATTCTTCCAGGTTCCTTGGGTTAATGATACATACTCTGTTGAAGGAGACGCATTCAAAAATCCTTCCACTCTTTCTTTGATCACCATTCTTTTAAATAATCAAATAATTAACACATTTGTGAGAAAAAAGCAGAGATCCCCTCCTCATCTTTGCAACTTAAATCCTCAGACTTTTATGGATACAGGTCTTATCTTTGTTATCATCACTGGTATCCATTGCCTGCTTGAAACAGTCATTTGTTTTGTATTCACCTTCTTGCAGGAACTAAATTGTTCTTCTACAAACATTTTTTTTTGAATGTGTTGCAGGTCTGAAATTTAAATATACTTGTAAATTAAAAATTAAATGAAGATGAAGGAGGGAAAAAAAGACATTAGAAATCTTATGATCATACTGTCTACAAAAAATAAGAAGGTAAAAATCATTGTAACATCTCTTTTTTTATGGGCTTTGTGAGTGTGTTTTCATATCATTGAAAGTTTTTTTTCTAATTTAGGGTTGATTGAAAGCAAATGTTCTCAGAATTTCTAAATAGAAATTTTGAACCCCGCCCCATCCCGCCCCCACCAACCCCTCCACATACACATTTTTTTTCAAAATATGTTTGAAAGTCATTCCCCTAAAGAGACAAAAGTCTATTTAAATATATGGCTTATTCACCTTTTTAAAAAAACTTCATAGTAAAACAGAAAGAACAGCTGAACGAAGCAGAAGTGTGCGTGTTTGTACTAAACACACAACAGAGGACCACCACTGAAAAGGAGGTGAGAAAGAGGCAGACGCTGGAAAACGAGAAACTGTGTGAGTTACGCTGTGTGTTTAAGTGCATTTCTAGCACCCCGGTTTAAGCAATGTGCATGCCTAGATGTGGGTGTGTGTGTGTTTGTGCACATCGGTCCATGTTTTAACGATGTGTGAATTCAGTTCCCCGAGGAGCACTCTAGCATAACAGCTCTTTACTTTTCCTACATAACAACAATATACCATTACAGAATGCACACAAATGCATCCAGATACATGCACACTAAACAGAAACAGGTTGTGTGGAGCTAACAGAGTTGCACAGGGAGAGTGATAATACTGTCATGTGCTTGGGTACGACAGTGTAACCATCAATAAGTACAATCACAATAAAAATGTGTGCTGACATGCTAAGCAGGCTGTTTGTGACACAACGTGTTCCTTTCCCAAGTCATATCGAGCTGTTCTGAGACAGAGTAAGTCAGAGACTGACCTTTTTTTCTGTCTTTGCCAGCAATGACAGCACATATTTCAATATAATTCACTGAACAGAAAATATTTAAAGGAGAAAAGACCTTGACTGTGCTTTAGTCAGTGTATTCCACCATGATCATCTTCCTGAAAACACACATGTTTCTGTAACCCAATGAATAAATTCTAATGAGTCCTCTCTCCCTGTCTGCGAGGCCTCCAATCCTGCCAGCACTGATCGGCTTCATGCGGACCGTTCTGCTCCTTTCCAGCCCCCACTCTTGCCCAGTAAATGCAGGCGCATAGACTACACACACACAATCATACAGCACATTAGATTCATACCCTGCCAACTTTCACAGAGTGTGGCATTGAATTATTCAGCTTTTGCAGCAGCCAGGCCAGCACACAAGGAAGCTTAGCTGTAGATAATAAAAAGGTGGATAGAATGCACTCTGAAGTATGAGTGAATATGTGATACATACGTCCCTGTAGGCATACGTGTGCATGCAAAGTTCAGCTGAGGAAGGCTGGGCAGTTTATGGCATGTCGAGGAATAGTATTTTAGCACGCCAGCTTTAACTTCCACATGCATAAGCACAGCAATGCTCTGCCCCTCACTCCACATATATCCTGTTATGGTTCAGTCGAGCCACTTTCACTTGTGCACAAAATATGGAGAAAGTAAACATAAACTCAGTCCTTCATATGCAGAGAAACATTCAGGCATCCATGTGCACTCAGACAGAAGACTAACAGTAAAGGTATACACAGAAAAGGCCACGGCACAATAGTGAAAGAGACAAAAATGGAGAGAAAGTTAGGCAGAGGTAATCGAGAGGGAGGGCATCTACTTCAAGTGTTGACATTACAGGAGCCCACGTGTGCGTAATCTTTTCTCCGCTCTCATTGGGTTTTTAATGCAGGTGCTATTTCCATAAACCTGACTCCTGAATCACTGCCAGCTGCTTACACTCCTGCCGCAAGTCAAGAAGTACTAATACTAGGGGTGAATGCATACAGCCAACACATTTCCACCAATACCTCTCCAAGACAATTACTGTTGTACACAATGCTAGCATGGCAAAAAGGGAGGGCGGTATGTTTTCACTGCTAAGGCAAATGTACTTGCTGCAGTGGCTGAGATTATTTCTTGAATGTGTTGCATTTGAGGAGCGGTGCTCTGAGGACAGAGACTTTGAAGAGGGAGTTGGGGGAAGGGGGGGTCGAGGGAGAGAGGGAGATGGGTGGGTGGTTGGATACTGTGAAGGATGCAGGATTTTGTCATGATGCTAAGCTGGGTGGAGTAAATCTCCTGCAGACTTGTGCAGAGAGCTGTGACACTCACAAGCAACACCAGCTGCTGTGGGAAGAGTCACTGTGGGCCTTCACTGTCATAAAGGGATCTTTGTATTTTACTTGCTTTAAGAAAAAAATATATTTGGGTTTTGAAGTTTAAAAAAATGTGTGAATCGTGTGGTTATATAAGAAAGCATAGCTGCTCTATCAGCAGCAAACTAGAAAGACACAGCACACAAATTATGTATTCATAACTCAGTAATCGTGGGCAGCCTGTGGTCACGACAAGCTGCCATGTGCACATGTTGCTTGTCCTACTGTAATATATTACTATCTGTGTCTACATAGAGCTTGCTGCAATGCAAACTCTGCTCACCACACACACACACACACACACACACACACACACACACACACACACACACACAACTAATAGAGCCAAGAAACACACACCTGGTAAACTGTCA
>JAOWBL010000019.1:4018798-4041707 GCA_028564865.1 Zenarchopterus dispar
AGTTTAGAAATACAGCCTTAACAGAGCTGCATCAAAATGTCATTGATTGAGCTGTCTTACATATCTTTTTCCGAAGTGCTCAAATGTAAGAGAACTCTAAAAGTACAAGTTTGCATGGAAGAATGACAAAAATAAAAAAATAATAATTGCTTAATAAATTGATTAATATACCAGCAAATTCAAAAACTATATATATACATACACACACACACACACACACACACACATATATATATATATATATATATATATATAAGAATTAATGTTTCTACTCTATATTGTATTGTCATTCATTTATCCTTACATTATTACCTATAAACATTCATTTGTTTATTTTACACGAAAGATAGTGATCCTCACAACTCTAACCCTTGACAGTCGAAGGCTCTCCAAGGTCAGGACGTGATGCTGATTACTGTGACACTGATGTCATCATAAAGCTCTCCCCACAGCCTCCCATGTCCCCATGTCATCATCTAATGATTTCCAATCGCCTTCACCCAACTTACCCAAATCACTCAATCCCTTATCCACTAAATCAATCATTCACCATCTCTCCTCTGGGTCAGCTTTTAGAAAAACACAAAAGAATTGCCCAATTGCCATAGTTTGGGGGTTGTTTTTGTTTAATGGGTGAGGGTAATAGGACTGGCTCCATGTTGCGGTTTGTTGTCTTTTTCTTGCTCTCTTTGGGATTGTTGTTGTTGGTTTACTTGACAAATGCTGTCCCTATCTCTGAATAAAAAGCGAGTATTTTGCATTACAATCACAAAGACGATTTATTTGTTAATGTGTAATGCATAGGGCATTGAGAATGAATTAATAACAACAACAACAGCGGGAACCCAAAAAGAAACATGAACTCCATTTAAATGTGATTCCGTGCTCTTTAATGTATGGCTTAATAAGAATTTGCAGGCCACAGGCGAAAATGCTTTAACAACTCCATAATTGGAATCCAAACACGTACAAATTGCCTGTGCTGCATTGCATACCAAGTGAGCGCTCGCGCACGCGTATGTGAGTGTGTGTGTGTTAGATGGCGGGGGCTGAAGGGGGAGGAGGGTGGATTGGCGATAGCATGATGAAATTGTTTGAAACGCAACAAAAAGCGACTGTAATCAAAGCCTGCTGACACAGCAACAGGGGAAGCCTTCCTACTGTGCAGATAATCCTGTGCATCATCTGACAGAAACCTAAAACAGCCTTATCTCACATAATAAATTCAGCTCCAAACAGATGAAACTGCATCCCCGTTTGCAATCCTCACTTCTTCTCTTCTTGCCAAACTTGTCTCTTATCAGCAGCTCCATGAATCTGGACTCCTCTTTGTTATATGTGTTTAGCAATATTTGTGGAGGGAAGTAGGGCGGAGTCCTTCCACCCTAGCTCCACTGAATCGGTGCGTAATTAAAGAGCATTGCATGGAAACAAAAGACAGCGAGTGAGTGAGGCAGAGGAAGAACAGGAAACGATAAAAGTAAGAAGCGTCTTGATTCTCAGTCGCATTTCTTTATCCAGGGGCTCCATCAGTGACTTCCTCTGTCTTTACCTACAAGGCCTGTTTCCACCAGACTGGTTTGTGTCTGGTGCTATCACTTGGAGGGTAACAAATGTTAGTATCATAGGGCTGAAAGTAAAAAAGAATAGTCAGCTGTTTCCATTTTTTGCTGTAACCTGTAAGGAAAACACATGTCCGATAAGGATTTTGTATATTTATCTGAAGTTACAACTAAACTAAAATGCCAAATGAACCTACAACAGGTTCCCAAATCAAGATGGTCATCTCCTTCGAAGTTCTTCTGAGCTTTCTGGAGGTTGGACAGTCAGATAAAAGAAACATTTCTGAGGTAAAATATCTATGGAATTATGCCGTTATTTTTAAAACGACCATCAGCACAATATTCAGAAGCACTCAATCTAACTAATATCACAACTACTATAAAAAAAATGTGTCTATGTGTTTCATAAGAAATGTTGTTTTGAAAATGAAACAATTTAGAGCCAACCCAAAGCAGCTGGCTCACTAACATTGTTTTAAAAAAGTAAGTCTTAATGCATATGATTAAAGGACTATATTAATGATCTCTATTCCATGTCAGCTGAGAGTGGATTTATAAACTTGGCATTGTTTCACAGGCAAAATTAAAGAGATTAAATTACTCTTTGCTCTTTGACATTTTAGTTATCCAAACATTAGTCAACTTATGGTATAGCACCAACACTGTTTTTTCTTATTACTTGATACACATAATTAGCAATGTAAAATTAAACCCTGTTAACCCTGGACAGGTTACCAGTAAATCACAAACATCTTGATATTTAATGTCTTATTTGATTTATCTAATTACCTCTGCCAACACTGAGCTTCTGCATTGCTACACTGACTTCTCTCTTACTTTCCAAAAAAACAAAAACAAAAAAACTACAAAACAAGTATATTAACCACTATTCAATCTTCTTAAAGAGTAAGGTTTGCTGGTAGTTTTATATTTGTATTTGCAATTAATTTTTTAAAGAAGACATTGAACAGAATAAAAATTAAAATTCATGTGAAATTACCTCCTATGGACTGTAATTAATTGCAATTCAGAATTTTAAATGTTTGACAGCTTAAATTCATAAAATAACTCCAGAGTCCTGATTGCAGTTAGCTAACAAATTCAAATAAAGGTTAGCTTTTTTTTCTCATTATTTTTTCAAGAATATCCATATATCAGCTGAATAGTTTGTGTTTGGCCTTTTTATGGCATTGGTTATAAATTCTGTACTGCAGGATTGACAAATGAGAAAACAAGTCTTCGGTAGAGTGGGTCGGTTTAAACCACAACCTCCTTCTTTTTCACTCTACCTTTCACATCCTCCGCTACCCTTTTCTCCATCTCCTTGCCCCAGAGGAGCCAAGCTACCCCTGTGTAATGAAAAAGTGTGAACTTGCTCTCACTCTGGCGTTTCCTTGACCAGAAAGTGTGAAGGTAGCAGAAACTGAGCCCGTCCTGGCACCGGTCTTGCCTGCCACCTCACACATCATTTGCACATTTTGGAAAAATGCTATCACTGTTGGTAGATTACATGCTTACTTCATTTACTGCCTTGTGGAGCTGTGCGGGAACTGATGGGCTTTCAGAGGGGTCAGAAGCTGAAGTACTCATCATCTGCAGCAATACAATGTGATGATGGCCTGAATCATTGCCAGTCAGGGAGGCAGGAGGCACAGCGGTGCAAATTGTCCATGAGGGGGGTAATCAGTCTGGTCTCAGAGAGTCTTTTTACTGATGCAATAACTTCTCATCTTTGAAAAATATCCTTGATTTGTTTACACACTCCTACAATGATAATAATCAGAGTGATAAAGGACAGATAAAGAACTTTAATAAAGAGAAACAGCTGAAGTTGGAAGGAACTTCCCACAATGCTCTCAGTCATCGTTCTAAAAACAATATTTTCTCTGCCCTCGCCAAATGAGCTTGTAATGATGGTATAATAAAAGCAGTAGCCTAGCCAAACTCGTAAACCTTAATTAAACCAGACAGTCATCTTAAAGCAAGCCAGCGACTGCGTTCAATCACCATCTCCTGATCCTGAATCCAGCCACATTCTTCCATCACTCCATCAATCACCCCATCCTTTCATCCCCACTGCATCCAGCTCTGAAACCTCTTCCATTTCTCTTTTCATTACAGAGCCCCTCCCATTACCACATCACCTTGACCAATAAGCCGGGGGGAGGATGAATGCTGCAGAGCCCGGAGGAGCATTGGTGTCTATCATAAGAGGAAGAAATAGTCCCTGCATCCTCCCTCGTATCCTCCCTGATCCCTCAGCCATTGATTTGTTGCTACTTGCTCACATAGACTACTCTGGCCTCCGAGAATCAGTCAAACAAATCCATAGGGAGCACATCCCAAAGGAGTGCCTGTCCACATGTGTGTAGTTACAGAACGTATATATGTATATGTTATGGATTGGAATGAAATACTTAATGAGTGCAATAAATGCAATAAATTTGCACTCTACTTGTTTCAAGATCAATAGAGGGCCAAAGAAGATATAACTGTTAATGTAAACAGTCTTTGACACCTTTGGTTAAACAGTTCTTTCAGGACACAATTAGTGATTTAATCCAGCTATTGAGCATTTCTCTCAAATCTGACATATACTGCATGTACTTGTGACTTTAAATAAGTGCACTATCGCCAAGAAGGATAAAACTATACAGTTTAACTGTACAGCCCTTTATAGATGTTGCAGCTGAGGTTGGTGACATGATGGATTGCAGCTTGGTTCCCACCCCACGTTGGCCAGAGTTCCTTCACTATGTGACTGGACAACACTAATGATGCTACACTTTAGCATTTTTCACCATTCTATAGCACTTAAAGGCAGCTTTGACTTTTGCAGACTACCTGGATACTTCATTCCTCTTTTGCCATTAAAGCAATGGCATAGTCTATAAAGACATCTAGTGTCCTGCATCCCTGATGAGCAGGCTAATTGACACTGTTAATGGATGGAGTTTCGCAGAGGTGTAAATAATGTGTAGGTTCACACTTGCTGCCTCTTGCTGTGTTACTTCTGGGAGGTCAACAAGAGTTTACCTGCCAAGTGCCGTCTCTCCAACCCATCGTTCCTCTTTCCCTCTCAGTCAGCCCTGGCCAAGGGATTTACAGAAATCAATAAAAGTTTCTCTGAGCCCCCTGCCTGATTCAAAGTCAGAAAACTACATCTCCCTTTTTCATGAACTAGAAGAGTCACTAAGAAAAACAAACAGGATTAAAAGAAAGGAAATAAAAAAATCCCTTCCAGGCGTCAACTATTTGGCTTTCGCCACTCAGTTGTAAAGTACAATCTTCTGAATAGATGTAAAGTCTTATTCTAATGTATGTAACTGGCATATTTGATTGAATATAGCAAACCATGTCTGTCTCTAGGGTTGAAAGGTATTTCAACCTTTGAGGCAAATCAATAGAGTATATCAAAGCCACAATCAAAGATGACTGGCAGCAGCAAACTGACTGCAGACGAAGACAAGGATCGGGTTCTCCTTTGATTTTACAAATTGAAAGTTACTTTAAAGACGCGGCTTCAAAGATTCAGAGGTGACTTGGAGGGACTGATTGAAAGAGATGTGGGGAAGAAGAGGAAAAAAATTCTGACAAAACCATAAAAACACGAACACAAATACACACGTGGACAAATTCGTTAATACCCACAATGGTCACTGAAAACAATTAAAAAAGACAAAAGGAATATTAAACAAAAGTTTGCTTAAAATTGAATAATAAAAATCAGTCATTAGACACACTAGTTTATTATGTCACAATGGTCAAATTATTTTTTTTACAGTGTTTTAATGGTACCAAATCATTTGTCAAGCCTAGTTTCACTTTGGTCTTTTTTCTTTGTTTTTTTTAAATTATTCTGTTGAACCACAATTCAAAAGCAATGCCTGGTTTTCATTAGCTTTTCATTAGTCAGTTTCCAGTTATTTCAGTCACCATTGTAGGGTCTTTTTTCTTTCTTTAATGGAAGGATGCCAACACATTTTGTCCACATACGTGATTCCCATCAGTAAAGGCACCCTTAGGAAGAAACAATAATTATCCTGGGCTTTTTAAAGAAGTCTGATGCTTTTCATTGTTGTTATCTCCATTTAATGCGTGCTCTGAGTGCCAAATGACATCCTATTCTAAACACATATTTTCACTTTTATCCTGCTTGGTAAATATATTAACTTTGTGTCCTTGTCCCAGCTTTCAGTCTTTATTTATTTACCTCACGTCACCACTGGAGCTGGAGAAGACTAATAATTACCACTAATGACTGTGACTAACAAGCAGGCACTAGGGTGTTTATCGCATTGATGTATATTTCCTATTAAGCACATGCAGCGCAGAGAATACCAAAAATAGATAGATAGATAGATAGATAGATAGATAGATAGATAGATAGATAGATAGATAGATAGATAGATAGATAGATAGACAGATAGGCAGACAGACAGACAAGCCATTAGTTACTTCTTAAATTAAGCCATATCTGTAGTTGAACTGTGATCCATTGATTGGGTGCCATTTTGGAGCTCATGTAAAGTCCATACAGTCTACTCATTAAACCAAATTAACATTTGTTCATCAGAAAAGAAACACAAATTCCATCTCTCATTTCCCTCCTCTGCACTATCTGGCAAACAATTTGCTCTTATCACACAAAGAGGAAAGAAAAAAACAAAAACATGAGTACGATACATCTCCAGTACAAAGCCTCTAACCAGTTTGTGTCACTGGCAATAAAGCACAGGGACTGCTGGCAACAGCCTCTCTCCTTCAGCGAGAAGGATATATGGAAGGAGTGATGGAGGGACGGAGGGAGAGATGGCTGAGTGATAGAACGGACGGCATGCGAGGGGAGGTGGAGAAGAGAGCTGGAAATGACAGGGACACAGCCCTGCAGTCACCCACATATGCTCCTCCTGTGCCTCCCCCTCACACTCCCCCTCTTTTTGAGCACTGTGTGGGAGCAGTTTTTTGGGGGGGTAGAAGCCTGGCAGGCAATCGGTGATGTCATGCCAGTAGTGCAGCAATGGCAGCTTAACCTATTTTCGGAAATACCACAGAATTTCTATTTATAACTGTGCTGAGCAGCGTGTATCTTCACATATCCTTCACAGACTAGAACATTCACAGACATTTTTAATTTGAAAATGAATATTTCTTACATTTTAAGGGGGGTACTTTAATATCTGGAGATAAGAAGATGGACGGTGTTAATGACAACTGTTTTAAAATTCACTCAGGCTGAAAAAGGAGAACAAGGTTTGGGTTTTCAGAAGACTTACTTTCTTGTTTTTGCATTAAATCTTAAATATGGTTGCTTATATTTCACAAGCAATGATAGCAACCATGCAATAAAATAGTAAATAACTTCAGTGTCAGGTGCAGTATTGGAACCAGCAGTAGCAGTTGTAGTATTTGAATTATGTATTACTAGTGATACTTGAGGGCTTCTCTCATGTCAACAGCTTTCAGGTGATTATTTTATCTGCCAAACTTGGCCTCTGTTCCACCCCATCCACCCAACATCCGTCCCACCCTCCGGTACCAAAACGCCACTCGACCTGTCAGGCTTATCCTCCGTGTCTCAAGCTGAAACATCACTCTTGTCTCCCGATGCCTCCGGATAAAAGCCACCATTTGTTTCTGCATCTTTGACAAACAGTTCATCTTTCCCTCTCCACTTATCCATCTGTCCGTACTTCCTTTGTAGAGTGCTGTGTGTCTGTCTATCATTTGCCTTGTGGACCCTGCTGCATACGTGTGCCACCCTGTCCAATCCTTCTCTGTCACACGGGGCTGTGTGACAGAGATAGATAGATAGATCTATCTCTGTCACACAGAGATACATGTAAGACATTCTTGCATAGTTCCTTCTTGCCAAAATCAAGGGCTCAACTATTTGGCAATCAGAGCCATATGACAGCTTGACAAATCTTTGATTGTTTTTTTTTTTGTTTTTTTGTTTTAACCAAAACGTGGGGGGGGGAGTGGCTAGGAAGCCCTCCAAGGGCACCACACTATAAGGCAAGACAAATAACTTATTATTTCTCGAGCTTGTTCAAGGCTTTATCGCTTGAGTTCTCCTGAACCATTCCAAAATGGAGAGGGATTATCACAAAACATTGCATTAAAATCGCCTCTCTCTCCTCTCCCTTGTTATTTCATTTTCCTTCGAAAATGAATCTGTGCCCAGCCAAGCTCAAACGCAACATTAAAGAGCTCATGCTACTCTAACAGAAACCACCAACCCCCCTCCTGCCATGCTCTCTTCATTTTCTTCCCCCGTGCCTTCATAGCCCCCTCCGTAAGAGCACACTCTTCTCTGTAGGCAATGGCACTCTCTGCAAAGCTACCCATACAGAATAGATGGGCTTCTGTCCCTCTATTTAGGCTAAGAAAATAGCTGCGACCTTTGCACACGAATGAGAATGAGCCCTGTCGGCCGACTCTACATTTTGAAAAGAAATCTGGCCTGAAAGACGCAAAAAAATATATGATTCTTCTAAGAAATCCCAGCACTTATGAATAGCAGGCTGATGTTTAATAGCAATTTTTGCTCAGTTCAAATGTTATTTCCATCATGACCTCAATATACAAACTAAGATGCAGAGTTTGTCAATTAAAGAAAAGAAAACCGAGTTTCAAATATGACAAACTTCTCAAATGTCCTTAAAAACAAACACAAGTTCAAAGAGATTAATTGAATACACTGAACTTCATAGGTTGTGTACATTTTATAAATGAGTCTCTCTGATAAGGTTAGGTCCTGTAATCTCTTAGACCTCACAGCACATATTCCTTTGTCTTCCCCTGCTCCGGGTGCCCATTAAAAGTAAACATATTCCACAAAGGTCATGGAATAACAGCATTTACAGCACACTAAAAGTATTATATACTGCAAGCCATAATAAATGTTGCATTGGAGCAGGAAATCAATTCATCTGAAAGGCTCTCTCAGGCAGGGATTAAGGGAGAAAGAAAGAATAAAAGTCAGGTGAGTCTGGTGTGCCAACACTAACCTCCAGCAGAGCGTTGCCTTGTTGGCATCCGAGATTGCCTATCTCCTTGGGAAACCAACAGAAACGAGCAGGGGAGAGGGAAAGGCAGCACTCATCATCCTGAAGTCAAGGCCCATAGCGCCTGTCAGTACCAGTTGAGCTGCTGCATCTTTTATGAGGAAAGCCCTGTTGCTTATTACAATATTTACAGACGTTTAAAGATTGCGAAGCGAGTGTTTTTACTGCATTAGCTTGGCTCGGTGGCCTTCCCTCACTACCCCTGACAGAAGTTTTTACTCCAGATATGTTAAATCAAATCACTGCACAAAACCACAAGAAGGCTGAGAATTGCTTTTCCCTCTGACTTTGTCTTCGCACACTCAGAAGGAATGGATTTTACTTCTTTCTAAAATCTTAATGAAATCTAATTTCAATTGCGAATAATACTTTTAAAAGGCCTTGAATACACTGGTGTCTATTACATTTACATTGTCATCACAGCATGTTGTATATGTACATGTTCATGCAACATGTACAGCTGTGCTTAAGGTCTGTAAGTTAGTTCATCCCATCTGTTTCCTCGGGGGGGAAGATGAGGGGGAGGGGGGCAGGCTGTCCGACAGCAGTGTCGTGATCGTCTATATTTTTCATAAGGTGCACACATGGAGACATGTAGAGAGATAAAGCTGTTATCAAAAAAGAAAAAAAAAAAGAAGATGAATCAATGTTTTCGTCTTTAAGCCTGACAACATTATCTGGGAAAACTGAATTGCAAAAGTATTAAATCGTTTAGTTTTTGGAGCAATGTCTTTGAGCAAACCGCTCTGCTTTCCTCCCTTTTTTACTCTTTCACATCAGGATAACTGACAGAGCAATGCTATCCATCAGACTGGCTGAGAAGAGGGAAAAAATAAAAACTTGAATAAATATTTTATCAGATTATTCTGTGATTTAATGTGCTTTGCCTTGGCTGAGGTCTACGGCAAAATTTCCATCCATAAAAGCGTTAACAGAATGATAGCCGACACAAGCTTAATATTAACACGAGGGCATCCGTGGCTAGCAGATTGGAGCAGCATAGGGTTTGTTTTCTGTCTGTCTGATGTGCTGAATCACATATTCGCTTTCTCTCTGATTTGACTGCAAGTGAGTCAACTGCACGGGAGGAACACGAAGTGTATCATCTGGCCAGAGATGTTTGCTTTTTTTTTATTTAAAAAAATATATCCATTCTTTGTTGGAAGATCTGTTAATGTGGAAAAATAAACATGAAAGATGCAATTTTTAAAAAAATGAAGAACACTCAGTACTCTTATGAAAATAAATAACTAAAGCATCGGTCCTGAATACGTGCATAAGTGACTAAGTGTGTGTTCTGCATGTGCTATAAGCATAAGCTAATTAGAGCCAAAGGGAGAAGTTTTCACAGTCTGTGATAAATTCAACATCAGGAAATCCTCTACCTATTAATACCAGTTGGGGGACAATAATTGGCAGGCCATCGACAGCGTGGGCAGAATTAATCATTTGAATAGGCAGACTAGACTGAATTTTTAATTGGGAGAGGCAGCCACTGTTTAGGAAGGCAACCAGCTGATCACCCAAGAGAATTCTGCTTCAGACAATGCACATTTGCTAATCCTCTAGAGTCAAGTTATTATGGCCATGCATTATTATCACGCTTTACAAACTAATTCCATGTTTTCCCCCACGGATTACCGAGGGGGAAAAAATAGTCACATAAGAAAAGAGGAAATAATAAACACACAGAGAACAATGTGGATGAAATGAAAATCAAAAAGACTGGATGAACAACACTTTGTGTAATGAAAATGGTGCTTATGACTGTGTGTGTGTGTGTGTGTGTGTGTGTGTGTGTGTGTGTGTGTGTGTGTGTGTGTGTGTGTGTGTGTGTGTGTGTGTGCCTGCATGCAACTGTCCATCTATGTTTTTGTCTCTTCGATGGTGCTGTACCAGTGTTTCTATCAAGCTGCAGAGGGATTAATCCCTTTCTGCTTATTAACATGATTAATGTTAAAAGATCATTGACATATTAGCGTTTGATCAGGTTGTTATGCATTATTGTTATGTATTATTGTTAACTGTGCAGCCAGGCATCATTACATCCTAAGACATTTAATTTGACTGAACTCTGTTTATCTAAAATTAATTGGCTTGCAAGTTAGTGAATTAGAGTAAATATTCACTCTGAAATGTCCACATTAACAATTGTGTTGCTATTATTTATCCTCAAATCAGAGAGAAGACCTCACCCAGCTGCATTTAAACATTTTTTAAAAATGTAAGAAAAATCATTAGTGAAATTCAACTGATCAATGGAAAAATGTTCACCGTGTTCTTATTTCAGATACTTTTAAAAGGGAACTTCTCTCTTATGAGTCTATTTTGAGTTTGTGTTTTGCATTTCAAAGAGGGTAGGGAATCCAAGGACTCACACTAAAGCAAGAAGTACAACTCAATTACAGACTGAAAAACTGTTTTTTTCTAATTTTTATTATTACTTCTTTTTAAGACTACCTAAGTAGGAATTATGTAAACAACTGATCATAATCAGTACAAAAATACAGAACAATCTGGGGAAAATAAATGTAATCCAGCAACAACTCGCCGTACATACTGACTGAAAAATCAGTAGTGACTCGAAGCCAATAGTACTCCTAACTTTGTCCTATATTTCACAGAATTATATACAAACCTACAAAGGATGTATTTTATGAACTCTGTCTACATGAGAGCATAAACGCTTTTTGCCGGATGACTATCACTCAAGTGCCACATACTGCAATCGTAGTGCAACTCAGGGCAATAGTATTGTAGTATATGTATGCACACACACACACACACACACACACACACACACACACATACGAGCGCATGCAAGAAATAGATATATCCCCAGTTGTCAAATAAGTGTACTGCTATATGAAATATCAGGCAAAAAGAAGCAACATTTAATGTGAAAGGTTCACAATATTCAATGTTTTATGATGAAAATAAGAACTTAATATAAGTGCCTTTTGGCAGTGGTAAAAAAAAGGAAAAAAAGGGTTGATATGTTCATACACAGCATATCTGCAGTGTTTGCAAATGACCCTTATATTACTGGCATATTTTGCTATTTGTTTTTCCTACAAGTTGCTTCCAAAAAAATCCTATCGTGTGTTAAAAAAATCAAATAAATAAAAGAAAATCAAACTGTTATGTTAACATCTGTTCTGCTAGAGTACAAGATGAAAATACCAAAAGGGGTAGAAATAAAAATATTTCTGCCACATTTTTCAAAAAAAGTAACTAAATGATAGTCATGTCTGTTTGCTTTGGGTCAAAAGCTCTAACTGTCATTACTATTATTTTTCTTGTTTTGGCTCACGATCATGGTGTTATGGTGTTTTATCAATAATGCCCTGTTAAACATTTTAAAATTGCAATTAAGAAAATAATACGGATAAGAGAAAGAAAGTACATCATCTTTTATTTCTATAATTGTTATGTCTATATACTCATATATGAATGGGCATGCGACTCTATAGCATATGGACAGAAAATATATTCTGGTCCATACCAGGTCTTAAAGTTAAATAAACATAACATTAAATAAACAGCAACACATACTGTTTTTTGTCATCATTATTTATTTAACAAGAACTAAGCCAAAAATTCAAAAGAGGTGTTTTAAGCTCGGCCTGTAATCCAGTAGCTTATAGAGCCACCTTTAAAATGCAATTATTTGAAGTAATTGTTTCTCTAGGACTATTACATTTCGTCTGCCAGAAAATGCTGCTTCGGTTTAGTGAGGTTTGCAGAGATTTGTTTATGGCTCTCTCTGTCACCCCAGTATTTCAGTCAGGTTGAGGTCTAGACTTTGGACGATTGCAGCCAACCCTCCTCACTGCAGCTTGACAGCTGGTGTCAGGTGTTTTTCACTAAATCTGAACCTGTGCATTATGGATAAATGTTAAATTTGGTCTTGTCTGTCTAAAGGACATTGTACCAGAAGTCTTGTGACTTGTTCAAATGCAACTTTACGAACATGCTGCCATGTTCTTTTAAGCGAGGAGATGCTTTCTTCTGGGAACTCTTACAAACAAGACATACTTTTTTTTCACTTTTCTGTGTATTATGTCAACATGAAGATGACGCCGTTTCCATGACTGCGATTGTAACATACTACAGTAGCTTGTGTATGGAGTATGCCATCTAACAACTAACAAGTTTTGGATCACCAGTGAGCCGAAGGAGATGCTGAACAAGAAGAAAGAGCCTGCAGGCTTAGAGACAGGGAGCTACTGAAGAGTGTGCAGAGAGGTATAGGAGCTAACAGAGAGGATGGAGGTGGACAGGAAAATGCTGGAGAGCAAGCTCCAGCAGAGCAATGTACGAGATGTGTGATCAGAGATGAAACAGACCACTTGCTTCAAGCAGACGAGAGATCAGACTGATGGAAGCCTGAACAGAGCCAATAACCTGAACATATTTTTCAAAAACTTTAGCTCAGGAGGAAGCAGCATCTACCTCTCCTGCCTGTAGCTACGCAGACCCCACAACCTCCCTGGACCCACAGCTTCCCTGTCACACCTCTGAAGTCTCACCTTGCACCTCAGACAAGGTTTTTTAATATCATCATCTGCCCCCGCAACATCAAGAAACACTGAAGCACCCTCCGTGTTCACATCCTGTCTGCCTGTCTCCTGCAGTCAGGTGAAGAGGCAGGCAGAGGTAGAACCAAAACAAGACTGCAGGTTCAGGTGGTGTCATCCCTAAAGACCTGAAGGTCTGATTAGAGCAGCTATATGAAGTTCTAACTCACTTCTTCAACCTCAGTCTGAGTCAGGAGAAGGTTCCAGAGCGGTGGAACACATTATGCTTTTTCTTCTAAAAAGAAAAAAAAATTACCCACCTGGCCTCAACAGTAATGGACCAGTTGGCCTAAAGTCTTACAATATTAGTCCTGGGGAGACTTGTATAAGCCCAGTTAAATAAGCAAGCAGCACCTTTCAGGACCCACTGAAGTTTATTCATTCTAATGGGGCTAAAGTTGAAAATGCCATCATCTACTTGCTTTATATAGGCCACTCTCTTCTGGACAATGCGGGCAGTACTCTGAGGATCATTTGCTTTGATTTCTCCAGTGCTTCTATAACAATTCAGCTTGCAGTGCAACGTGGAAAAACCTGGATTATTGACTGCCTGACAGACAAACTGCAGTCTGTGAGACTGAAGGGTTTGTCTCTGAGCGGGTGGTCAGCAGCACAGGAGCTTCACAGGTGAGCGCATGCTCACAGAGTGTTTCTCATCACTCTGTACACCTCAAACTTTCACTATAACTCAGAGTTCTGTCATCTGCAAAAATATATGAAGACAATTGTGCTTTAGGGGGTGTGTCACTGGTGGACAGGAGGCTGAGTACAGAGAACTGGTGGACCGCTTCGCGGCATGCTGTGGGGACAATCAGCTCAACCTGAATATGATCAAGACAAAGGAGATGTCTGTGGATTTTACGAGGGCCAGGAGATGAACACTATTTCCATCCTGGGAGAAAAGCTGAGGACTACATGTACCTGGATGTCCACCTGGAAAACAGACTAGAATGGAGAAGAAACCCTGCCCTCCAAGAAGGGCCAAGGCAGCTTCTTCAGGGAGCTTAGGTCAGTCACTGTTTGCATATTTTCCATAAGTCTGTGGTGGAGAGTGCAATTTTGTTTGCATTCATCTATTGGGGAAGCAGCATCAGAGCCAGGAAATCGAAGAAACTAAACAAATGATAAAGAAGATTGACTGTTCTTGAGACCGCTCTGGACCTGATTGTGGGAAGAGGAATGCTGCACTAGTTGCACAACATGATTGACATCTAAGCACATTCTCCACACAACACAAAGATTAAACAAAAGTCTCCTCGGGTTCAATAAAGGTGCAGCACAGACCACTACAAGAGATTTATTCCTCCCAACCTCCATTGGCTACTGGTTCTTTAAAGTGACTAAAGTGTTGGCTGAGCGAGTATTCCAAAATCAAATTGTCCTTTGAAGATGTTTGAAGTGAATTGAACGGAATTGAATTGGTCACACTTGTTGATGATCAATTAATGAAGTGTATTTGATTGGCAGCGCCTGACTGATAGGCACCCTCTGAAGTTCCTTTGAAGCATTCGTGGAGGTATTCGTTCATCTCATGTGTTGCTCCTGCACATCAGCTTAGTTTTAAATGCTCAATGAGTTTGTGAATACACTACATCCTGTGTGGATATATTTGCCCAAGATTTTGCTTACCTAAATTTAAGAACTGGCAAGGGCCAAGTGATATTTTGTTATATAAATTGAAAGATGATGTACTTGGGTTTTACCTCTTTTTTGTGACTGTTATTTATATTTTAACATGATTCTAGACACGCTAGTAAATCAGATTATCATGACAGTCTAAATGTCACAGAATATTTTTAACTGCTGCTTTTCTAAAGATGTTTTTTATGTTACTTGACAAACCAAAAAAGAAATAAAGTTGGGTGAAAGTATTGATCTGTGATGACGATGAATATAATGGTCATGATGGTGATGCCACTGGTCTTGTCAGGGAGCGTGGGTGGGGGTGTAGCTAAAATGTGTTTTTGTTTGTTTGTTTGTTTTTTAATTCTAGAAAGGCAGAGATTTTGAATCCCTGCAAACCAACTTCGTTGCAGGCCCGGGAGATGGAAGTCGTCACTGTAGCCTATATATAGTGAGCTGGGTGGATTTACACCCTCTGCTTCCCTCAGCCTTCCATTTCAGCAGAGACAACGCAGCATCACCATCTCCGTGGCGACGTCCGTCATCTTGTGACAGCTCTTGCGCCCTTTGGAGACATTGTAGCATTAAACAGATTTCGCTTTGACGGGTTTGCACTCAACCCGCTCCATTCCCACAAGGAGAGATGTTAAAGAAAGCGTATGAATGAATAAATGATGCCTCCCCTCCGCAAAAGATGGGACTGGCAAGGGAAGGCTCTTTAAAAATGCATCCTTTCCGAGCGCCTCTGCCCCACTTAGGAGCGTGTTAAGGAAATACTCTTCGATTACAATAACATAAAGAAGAAAGCACTCGTAATGTTCAAAAATATTCTTTGTGTACTCATTTAAAACATAGAAATATCGGGATGGAAAGGGAAATGCGCAGAAAATAACATGTCCAAAAAAAATTAAGAACTTGTGTTTTTGCATAAAAAAGATCAGGATTCAGATCAACTTCCAGACTTGACGAATCTTCTATGAAAATATGAGCAATAATGATGATGCTGGTAAATTGTTTGGACCGATCATTTCCAGATTTAACCTGATCAAATGTAAAATGAAATGTGGCAAATACTTGGATATTAATGCATAAAAAGAATAATAATAATTTTTTTAAATGGTCAGGTAATAGAGTAAAAACAATCTGCCAAGCTTCATATGGTCCTCGCGGGTATCCGAGGGGCGACACGTTACCTTTGTGCATGCCGGTGTATCGGTCCTTGAGAACTGTCAGTTCGTGGATTTTCCCAAACTGTTCAAACAGGGGTTTCAGATCTTTTTCTTCCAAGTTCCGCGGTATCTGCCCGATAAACAGCTTAATGGCATCTTGGTCTTTCATGTTGCCGCTCTCCGGATGAATTGAAATGGGTTCTGACCCGTTCATGGGTTTCGGAAATGTGATCTGAGGGTACTGGTGCTGGTGAGGGATAAGTAGGAGTGGTTGTTGTGTCGGTGGTGCCCCCGGTCCGGTGAAAACCAGGCTGGAGTAAGCGGGCTGGGGCTGCTGTGGATGGTGCTGCCTTCTTGTTTCAGTCTGAGTGAATCTGGCCATTCTGAGCTGGGAGCAGAGTGGATAATAATGACAACACACACACACACACACACACACTCGCACGCACACACTTTGAGAGAGCAAGCACTCAGCTGGAAACCAGGCTGACTTGCTATCCGACACACAACGAACCCGCACAGATGATACCGGAGTGAGTTCATGGAGGCGACATCAGACGCTCTGGAGCGACACCCAGCGGTGGCTGTTGAGAACAGCAACTGACAACAGCACATTTAGACACTGGGCTGTCAGTTTATGTGTTTGTTTGTTTTGGGGTTTTTTTTTGTCTTATTGACAGCTGTGAGATAACTCATTCAAATGATTCATTTCAATGAAAGCTAAAACACCAAGAAAAGTCTTTGCTTTATTTGTTAAGTTGATGATGCCTCCATTCAATTTAAGTGTCTGAGTAAGACGTTAGCAGTAGGCTACTCAAGTGTGTCATTTATGCCTACACATTTTCCACTCTCTTCAGTTTAAACACTAACAACAAGCATCTGTCATTCATTAAATGTTTCAGGGAAAAGAAACTGACTGAAATGCGTAGTCTTCATGCAGGCAATTGACAGATTAAAGGAACTGGTCAGATCACCTGTGCTTTTAGATGAAGATGTGACTGCAAATGGGTCACTCAAAGACCAATTACGAATCTTTGCCCTTAAAGAAAAATCTTAACACATTTATGTCATCTGCTTCCTCAGGTTTCTGAATCTGCATCTTAATATAGAGCTTTTGCACATGAGAACTGTTGATTTCTATAATTGCACTAGGAGAAAATCATTAAAAAGTCAGTATGAAGCTAGCCGTACACACACACCTAGGGAGCCTGCGATAGACTGGCGACCTGTCTGGAGGTGTGTGTGTGTGTGTGTGTGTTGGGGGGGGGGGGGGGGGGGGGGGGGGGGGGCATAAATTTAGTAGTAGTCACAAGTACTCTTAAATGCACAAGTAACCTGTTCTGGTTTTAACATACAGAGCTCTTAACGATCAAGCACCAGTGTATATAAGAGACTGTTTGCAGCCCTACGTCCCCAGCAGGTCTCTGAGATCATGTGATCAGAATCTGCTAGTTGTGAAGAAAACATGGCTAAAAACAAAAGGTGATAGAGCTTTACCAGCAGTCGTTCCCTCTCAGCCTGAGATCGGTTGACTCTGTGATCTCTTTAAAAAAGCAGCTAAAACATATCTTTTTAAATTTGCTTTTACTTAGTTTCATCTGTTTTTATATGTTATGTTTTGTCCTGTGTTTTATTGTGAAGCACTTGGTGATTTGTATCTTAAAAGGTGCTATATAAATAAAGTATTACTTACCTAATCTACCCAGTGTTTAAATGACAACATTTTATATCATACCACTAAAGGTTTTTGAACCATTTATAAGTAACTGTGTGTGTGTGTGTGTAGATTTATATATAGACATATACACACACACACACACACAAGCGCACACACACTTACGTTCAAGTCATTTGAAGCAATGCAGTAGCTGTCAGGTGTGAGTGGACAGTTTACTTTTTTTACAAAGGAAAAAATAAGTCTATAGTTGTCTGATTTCAAAAGCAACTTATTTGTTAAAGAGAATCAAAACTATTATAAAACCTTTGTTTAAGAATTTAGACTCTAACGGTTCAATTGGACTGATCTCGTACAGATACAAGAAATTCATTACTCTTCCCGGGAGAGGTAGAAACAAAGATCACCAAAAGAGCAAGGTAATAGCAATACTTTAACAAAGGGACCCAGGGTGATTTAAGTCGATATCAGGAAAGCACTGAACAACAATGATGTATGGGACGTGGCCGCAACAAGAAAACCAGAGCTCATCAAAAACAGAAATGCATATCTTCAGTTGGTTTATCCAGTCTGGATTATCCAGCTAGGGTTGAGGGCCAGGAAAATGTTTTGTGAACAGATGAGACCAAAATAATATTTTCTGGTTTAAATGAGAAGCTAAATGAAAATGCTGCACTCCATCTGTGAAACGTAGTGTTTTTAGTGTCATGGTTTGAGTTTGTGTCACAGCCTCTGTCAGATGGCAGCTGCAATTTTTTCCAAAGGCCTCACTTTGAAAATCCTAAAAAGGATGAAGCGAGCAAGTATTGAAAATTGATGAACTGATCATAATGAAGAGCAATATGGTGGCTTGGCAGTTAACACTGTTGTCTCACAGCTGAAAAAATTCCTGGTTTAGGTCACAGTTGAGGCCTTTCTGTGTGGAGCTGTTCACTCCATGCTTTTCCTCTGGAAATCTTGCTTCATGCATCTTAGGCTAAAGGGTAAATCTAAACCCGCTCTAGGAATGAGTGTCACTGAGTGTGCATGCTTGTCTCTGTGTGGTATTGCGATGGGCTGATGACCTGTACAAGGTGCACCCCCGTCTGTGGCACTGACATTTCCAGGATAGGCTCCAGCAGACCTATATGACCCCGGATAGGATCATACAGCTGGTATAAAAAAAACAGATGAATATCGATGACATGTTGCCATGATGAAACAATGAATTCTGCATTATGTCAGTAAAGTCTAAAGGGAACTTCTCAGGGCGTGTGTTCATGAACTAAATCCTAAGAAAGCGTGGGTAGTGGGTGTGAATGACTCAAAAGGATACCTACCTTGAACAGAGATGTCATTCTATCACAGAAGGGTTAAAGGAGAATGAAATTCATTTTTCAGGTCAAAGTTACCTGACCTTAATCCAACAGAAATTTTGTAGAAGGACCTGATATGAGAAGTTCATTTGAGGAAACCTAGGGATGCCCCGATTTGAAGCTGGTCTATGTAGAGGAATGGACTAAAGGACCTCCAAAGTGAAGAAAATGGCAGTTATCATAAAGTACAGTTGCAGTAACTTCTGCACAAAGAAATACCAGACACAGAGAAGAGAGGCTTGCAGACTCTTTCCACCCAGACTTATGTAAACTTATAACCTGTCACAGCTTCTAATCAATCCATCTTTTTTGAAAGGATAGTCATAGCTATAGATTTTTAGTTCCTTATCCTAGAAATTGAGTTGTTAAAATTTTAATACTACAGCTAACAGAACCAAATCAAACATAACATAATAGCCATTGTGATTTAGATGTCGGCTGACTTTAATACACAGTACTATTACTTATATAATGCGAAAGACACCATATTTCACCCACTAAAATCGTATTATTTCAGGGTTTTTGTTTGAGTTGACTCATTGCTGGTAAACTGAACTGAACTTAGCCATTGTTAACAATTTCTATTGGTTACACGTGGTTTTCTTGCTATGACAAGTCAAGATGTCTTGTGAAAAAGGTATACTGGTGATAAAATTGAGTCAGGGGACCAACAAACATTAAAAGCAATTAAGAGACTTACTGCAAATGCTGTTCAAATATCATGGAGGCTAATCTCCCATGAGGGAGTTCATTTGCATTATTTGCCTTCTCTTTGTACATACTGTGAGCAGCACTGAGATTAATATTCTATGTACAAATAAATATAGCAATAAGAACAACTGTGGTAAAACTAATGCAAAACTGCATAGGCAGACTTCCAACTCAGCCACAGACCACGCTTTAAATAAAACACATCTGCAGAACAGATTTCTAATTACAGCCTATTACACAGTGGATTAAATGAAGTGATATACTGTCTGTGACAGCAGGCTCAAGGCTGCGAGGTGAATCAATACTGCTGGCTGTTGCTCCTCTTACTGAGGAAGAATTGCACCACGGGGGTGCCCTCTCAGAGCTCTGACTTCCCAATATCTGTTTCACTTTGTGAGAAAGTTGCCTCCAGTTGCATCTGGAGCTCCAAATGTAGGAGTACACCTTCAGAGCAAAAATGTCATCGCTTCCAAATAACTGGTGATGTAGAGATGGACTGGTCAACAAAGTTCAGCTTCGAAAGGTGTTTTGGAAAAGAAGGGCTAAAAAGAGATTCTGGCTTTTTTTTTTTTTTAAGAGACAACATCAGCTCTATTGAACCGTGTTCATAATATTTCTTTTTGCAAATTCAATAAGCGCAAGAATAGAAGGAAGGCAGGGCAACACATTGACATTGCCAGTCAATAAAACAGTGGGTGGCAGCTACACAGACACAAAGCATTTTTATTAAAAACTCATTCTTTTGAAAGTGAGTGTAATTCTTTAGAGCTGCAGCAGGTCCCAGAACGCCATCTAACTTAAAATTGCTGAAAACTGTTTGTTTTCAAAGTGCTATTTCGTGTCCTGCTCATCATGCTATAAACGTATTGATTTGAAGAGGCAGGGTTCTCGCTGAATGTGGCTGACCATTTGAATGGGAACTGGCAGGGACATGAGTCAAAGTGTTTGGTGGATGGCTCAGCATGTTGGCCCTCTTACATCAGTGGTGAGGAAACAAACAGGGGCGCAGTGCAGCTCGCATCGAGTAAGAGTAGTGAGCTGTCATGGCACTGGTTCAGTGGCCTCCAAGGGAGGTTTAATGGCTATTTTTAGGCATGTGGTCAACGCAGGGGGAGGGGTATTGAGAACTTCCACTTCATGGATTTTTATTGAGCAAAGCCATTAGTGTTTCACCAAGCTGAAGGCAGAGACGAGAAATCAATAAAGGTCACACTATTAGTGCGAACTAAAAAGTTACATACAATTTAACTTGCTGGCGTTTATTCTGCTGCTTGTTAACCAGCCTGGACTCTGAGAGGGAGGCAGTCTGGCTTGATCTGTTCAGCTTGGGATGTCTGTAAGGCCCAGAGGGAGACTTGGGCATCTTAAGGAATCAATTTGCATTCTCTGTGCTCTTGTAGGCAAACAGTGTTTGTCGAAATGGAGATATTTCCCCTAACACGCATACATAGTTTTTGTATCTATCCAAAATCCGGGTCACTTCCCACCATAAATAGTGTGCAAACAATGCAAAAACATATAGTGCAAACGAGCAAATGGTTTAAAATGGTATTTGCTGACTAGAAATGAGATGAAAACTGTGAGTGGATCAGGAGCTTGACCTGACGAAGCATGCAACACTTTGCAGCTATGGGACAGCTTCTCTCTGCTTGGGCTGGTACAGCGAAGTTCTGGAAGCACAGTTGTGGGTTAATAAGGTGTCCCCTGATGTCTAATTCATCATTTATTGTGGTTCTGCCTTGCACAGCATGCTTGTTCAACTGTAAGGTGTTGTTTAAGAAAACAAGGGTGTGATGTGATGATGACATATCCCATTGGAGGCAGTTTCATGCGCCAGTGGTTTAACAGACTGATGAGATGTGGTAAGATCAAGCTGAACTGTTAAGGTTTGCAGTTGTTGTCCCACACTTTTGTCTTGACTAAAAGTAATATAAAACTCTTTAATATTGATCAGCGCTTCTCTGTTGAGAAAAGAGAATTCGGCATGTGTTTCTTGACACTGAACCAGTTGAAATAACCAAAACACTTTTTGCAAAGCACAAGTTTTTTAGCGTAAAGAGAATCAAGTGCTGCTTCACTTCATCTCTTTGCTTTGATGAAACTCCAAAACTCCAAATCTTAAAATAAAGAATATCCATTTTATATTTATATTTTTTCTCACACCAAAAAAGTGTGAATAGCAAGTGGAAAGACAGATTTTTATTTTAAACAGTCCAAAAATGTCTTAGCACTTGAACCTCTTAATAAGCCAATGTGATAATTCCAATATTGCTGTGGAGTTATGACATAAAGGATGAAAAAAAGGCCAACCACTCAAAAAAGAATATTGATATACTAAAAATTGAATACTATAATCCTAAATTGCCTCCATTAGTCATTTTGCCCACTATCCAGTTTTATTATAAAAAAGAAACAATCTCCCTGCAGACTCATTTGTCTGCTTATTTGAAGCATTGCTGTGATACTAATAGCCTCCACACATGATTGAGTATCAATACAATACTCAACAGAAAAGCTTTACATCAAATTATTAGATAATGTTTCAACAAATCTTTTATGTGCGTGTTCATCTAGAGACCATAAAACGATGGAGTAACACCAGTGTCAATATGTTGACCTTTGAACCCCACGAGGACTTGGTTGTCTTTTCCACATTAGAGTACTTGTGATAATTAAGTTGAATCAGTATAAGTAAAATGGTCAGAAGATACCTGCAGTTCAAAGTACTTATTGGTCAAATCACGCCCATCTTCTAATACTCATTTAAATCACAGCTACATGCCTGTAAGTTTTCAGTGAACTCCAACGCTACCATGCTCACAAACATCAGAGAAACGAGGCACTCATCAGCATCATTGTTGTTTTTGATATTACAGTAGCTATTTTTAGGACCACAATTCACCATGATGACACAAAGACACTTCCAGAGAGCACTGGAGATGGATTGGTACTCAGAGCGCGGGACAAACACATTAAAATGCTGCAAAGGAACTTTATCAAATTCTTAGCGCAGATGAGAAAGTTACGGTGCTTTTATGACACCATCCAAGATTTGGTGTTGTAGAGTCTTTTAAAGTTAGGCTTCTTCTATTAATTTCTCTTCCATCATTAACTTGTTGAGTCTTTCAGTCACCTGCACTCAAAAAGTAACTTAAAACAAATGT
>JAOWBL010000019.1:4041807-4055390 GCA_028564865.1 Zenarchopterus dispar
AGACAGATAGATAGATAGATAGATAGATAGATAGATAGATAGATAGATAGATAGATAGATAGATAGATAGATAGATACCTGCCAGTAAAGAGTTTCTTGTTACATGATTGTAACATAAAACGATGATGGTTGCTGCAAGGACAGAAGTAGCAGTTGAGTACACAACCTCTCTATGTATGTGGCAGGTGACTGCAAAAAAACTATTGGAAGGTACAACAAGTCTGCTCTTAAGCCCATTAAAATTAACATGGTTAACTCTTGTAAACTGTGGGAGCAGGGGATTGTTATGGCATGACGGATGTCCGGTTTAAATTACTTCAATTTCAGCAGCAGCACTGAAAAACTAACCCTTTTTTAAAACTTGTTCTAAAAGCTCATATTAGCTCGGATGGTGAATAAAACAAACAAAAGCAAAGCTGCCTCTGATCATCGTGTCATGACTGTAGCCAGGGTTAATGGTGTCAAATTGTTAGCTGGGCAAACAACTTACTGTGAGTAGGAGGCATTTTAAAATCAACTTTGGATCCACCAAGAGATTTGGTAACATTGATGGCATGTGATTCTGAAGCTCCCCTTAAATCCTAAACAGGTAACAAATATATCATTAAAATATTGTAATATATTTTATATAATGTATACTATTAATATGCTCTCTCTGTATATAGACATATAGAGAGAGCATATTTCTTGTCTGTATATCATCTGGAACATCTGCTATACAACTTTTCTTTCATTTCTTTGTATTGCTTCTTTTCCTCTTGTCAGATAAACCATTGCAAACAAGACAAGTTACAGCTCACTGCATTCAGCCCATATTAAACCGAACAAAAGAACTCCTCGACAGAGCCTTGATGGGTGCTGGTGAGGATGAATCAACACCGACTCACAGGCAAACACACACGCCGCAAACAGATGAAGGTTTTACTGCCCAGACCCTGTGCAACATCAGTGCTGGCTGCACCACATGACAATACAACTAAACTCAGCAGCATCCATCTGTCCATGCATTGTCTATACCCACTTCAATTCTTGTCAGGCTGACAGAGTTCCACTGGAGCCTACACCAGCGGCTACTGGAGTGAAAAAAAAAAAAGGAAGAAAAAAATCTTTGGTGAGCACATATTTGGGTGTTTGAAATTACTAACAAATAAAAATTGTTGTCATGCCCCAACCCATTGTTTGGGGTTGCCAAAATTCAAAAATATGTCATGCAGTGAGATGTCCAGATTTGCAGGAAACTACTATATCACAGACCAGATTGGACCAATGTTTTCCATCTCCCCCATCTTCGAGTCCACTCACCACATCATGCTCTATTTACTGTATCATGTCAGTGGAAACCACAAAGCTGTATGACAGTTCTTAAAACAAGCATACTTCTCTGAGAAGGGAAGTGGAACTGATTTCAGAAACTGACCCAACACCCTAAAACCAGCTACTGTGGAGAGGGATATAACCACATGGTTGGAAATGGAGCTGTTATTCAGTATTTCTGTTATTTTACCCAAATATGCCACGGCATTTAAATTAGACCTCAGGAAATCATTTCAGCCTGATATGTCTAATTCAAAAAACATTGACTATGCTTGATAACAAGAAATGATTTATGAACTTTAATTAAACATTGGGGAAAAAAATAAATATACCTTTCAGAGTGCTGATACAAGCAAAGATGAAATGAAACCTTGTTGAGATTTGAGCTGAAATGAAAAAAAAAGCTATTCATTTATATGGTATTTTAGACACCAGGGTTTTCACCTATTGCGTTTAAATTTTCATAAACACCATCCTACATAACTATTCCTGTCACAGTGATTCTTATTAAATTAAATGTAAAACGTTTCAGCTGGTAATTCTGGCTTCCTCCACAAATGACTTGCATTATTTTAGATATGCTATTTGTCAATAAATTTTCAGTTCAAATGATCAATTAAAGTTATCCTCATAGTTGATGATACCCGAGCACATACTGTGATATTATAAAATATAACAGCACATTCATGGGGTGTTATATTTTACCTTTTTTGTAAAGGCATGCACAGTAATAAACACTTTTACATAGTCAATTTTGAAGAACAACAGGGGAATAAATGTAGACCAATCAGGACTCTGGAAATCAGTTTCTGCATGAGATATTACTTTTACACTCACAGCTTCAATGTTTAAGTTACATCTAGGCACCCAAACCATTTGATTTGTTTTAGGAAAAAAAAACAACATGTAGGTTAAAATGCAACCATTAAGTGACACAGTTCATACCTCTGTGAAAAGCTTTTTCTGTAATTATAGTGTTCCTGTGGTGACAATCGAGTCCCTGCACAGCTATGTAACAAGCAGCCAATATTCCTCCTGTGGCATCTACTTCAGACATTGAGAAAATTCTATTGAGGTCTTTCAAGCTCCCCTGCACACAGAAAACTAATACGAGGGCACAAGCCTTTCTTGTGTGCTGTGTAGTGACACTAAAGCGTGCTGACAAAGGCTCCATCTGCGTGTAGCTCTAAGTGACAGCAGGCTTTCATTCATACCTGATAAAACATCATCCAAAACTTTGCTAACAATGCAACACTTTCATGCTTTGTCCTCAGGTCATTCAGCAACCTGCATCAGCAGCACCTTTGGGTTTTGTGAAATTTGTAACTTGTAGTTACCCTTGTACCCTAGTTGTATTGGCTAGGTAGCCTAATGCAGCAGACACGGGGGGTTGGGGGTTATGCATCTATCTATCTATCTATCTATCTATCTATATATATATATATACATATATATATATATATATATATACAGAGAGAGAGAGAGAGAGAGAGATTCACAGAAAGAAAATTCAAGAACTATGTAATGGGGTTTTTGACATGTAAGTCAGGTAACTTTATATCTGAAAGAGCTGTTTACGATTGTTTGATCAATATCCTTTAAAGGTTTGGCCTTCTCCAACACACAACCAGCTCCGTATAGATTAAAAAAAAACATTTGGTATGCAACCTGTGAAAAGTGAGACTTTTAATAAGCAATCTGTGCAGACTTGTTCGTCATCATGGATTTAAAAGCTTAGAACTTTCTAGCAGGCACACTGTCAGTTCCTGCGTATTTAGTGGTTTAGGGATCGTTAAGATGACTGCAAGTGGGCAGCAGTGGATTAAAAGTGGGCAGATTAATTTTTTTTCCCCTTCTTACATTATTTCAATTTGTTCAGAATATTTTGGCACTTTTGGATTACAGTTCGCATCAGGATGGAAAGAAACAGGGAAGGGCACCTGTGAAATAAGTTCTTGGGGTATGTTTAAAAAAAAGCAAACATTGAATTACACACCTCAAATCAAGGGTTCATTGTTGGGAAAACAAAAACAACTCTTGATAGGAAGCACTATTCAACAAGGATAAAAGCTGGTTTTAAATACAATGTTTTTTGCAGGACCATATTTGTGAGAGAAGGTGCATTGCTGCAAAGTGAATGGACACTAAACCACAGAGCGTAATTATCTTCACTGAAAGATGCAAAGAAAACAATTATGCAATTAAGCAAGAATCCTTCCCCTGTATCACAGTCAGGCAGGGATCCAGGTGGACATTGTAGATTTTGTTTTCTTTTTTCTCTAATGTATTCTCATTTTGTTAATATATACTCTTTCTTTGTATAATAGAAGTAGGCGGAGCCTGGCTCCTCCATATGTATTTGTTAGCTTGTTAAACAGTTGGTTTTCTTTTTTGTTGATAATTGGATTTTTTTTTAAATCACTTCATAGTATTTTTTTAGATACATTTCTATTGTCTCAGCAATAAATTTTAATTTAAACAGGATCTTCTTGCCTCTTCTGGCTTTTTGTTTTTCACATTAACATGATGCTCAGTGTGTTATAGACTTTATTATCTGTCTGAAGCTTCGTAGTCTAAACAGGTTCATGTCCCCATACTTGACAACGACAAGAAAAAAATAAGTGAATATTTTGAAATTTGCTGCATTTCTCCAATAATTTCCTATAAACTGTTATCTAATATTTATCTACATCACATTAATATATAAACTCACTTTGTCACTGTATTTCAAAGCACAAATTCCCAAAAATGTGCAAATAAAGAACTTTTTGCCTGCTGTGCTAAAGTTTCATAACTTCTGCTTTTCTCCAGTAATTTGTATTATGATTTATATTTCTCCATTTTTGCATATGATGTTTAGAATTTATTTGGAGATGTTTCTATGTCAATTAATTTTGTGAAATATAATAGGATAACTACACTGAACAAAAGTATCAGTTAAATAAATAAATATATGTAAGGCTGTAGAAGACATTCAGAAAATAGGCATGGATTCTTGTTCTTTTTTTTTTCTTTTTTTTTCTTTTTGCGCACCCCTGCCTTCACATCACCAAGAGCCCTGTTAGACGCAGCATGCGCTCGATCGGGCAACCTAGGTGTCCTGTGAATATCTGTGACGCTTCACCTCTGATGGAGATTCTTTGACACTTTGATGTACCTGCTGCAAGGCTTCTCTCTCTCCTAATCATCAGCCTGATACGGATCGTCACCACGCGACTGTTTTTTGCGCGTTCACGTGGACGCTATAAACGGACGTGGCGCGCTGTGCGCTCTGACTACACTGGTGGAGAGATGAGAGGAGGAGAAGCGCGGCAGAAGACGGAATCTGTGGCGCGGATGGAGACACCCTAACACAGGCACATCAGGAATGCTGCAAATACAATCGATGATAACTTTTTTTTCTTGTGTCTTTTATAGGACATATGAGCTGTCAGACTTCAAGGTGTGATGTGAGAGAAGAGTCCAGTCATGCAGGTAAACGAGACTCTAGTTCCAACATTGGCTCCAGATGCATGTGAGCAGCAAATCCTACAGGAGGACAACCCTCGAAGTGGGAATGGAGGTTCTACCAGCAACCTGTCGCTGCACTGCTGGCTGCAGTTCCTCACAAGGGAAACTATCATGGAATTTCAAGGAGACAGCTCCAGTGTAGTGGTGCGTGTGATGATTGCATGTGTGTACTCTATAGTCTGTGCACTGGGACTGGTTGGAAACTCACTTGCTCTTTATCTGCTGCACTCACGTCATAGACTGAAGCAGTCATCCATCAACTGCTTCGTTATGGGACTTGCTATCACAGATCTGCAGTTTGTCCTGACCTTACCTTTCTGGGCAGTGGACACAGCCCTGGACTTCCGATGGCCATTTGGCCGAGTGATGTGCAAAATCATCAGTTCTGTCACCACCATGAACATGTACGCCAGTGTATTCTTCCTCACAGCTATGAGCGTGGCACGTTATTACACCATCTCCTCTGCACTGAAGATGCACAGCCGGAAGACAGCTGCTGCAAGGGCCAAATGGACCAGTCTTGGCATCTGGACTGTTTCTCTGCTGGCTACTTTGCCCCATGCCATCTATTCCACCAGTGCCGAGGTGTCAGATGAGGAGCTTTGCCTGGTGCGATTCCCAGACTCTGGCAGCTGGGATCCACAGCTTCTTTTGGGTCTTTATCAGCTACAGAAGGTCCTGCTGGGCTTCCTCATTCCTCTGATCATAATCACTGTCTGCTACCTACTTCTACTGCGTGTCATCCTCAGTCGACGCGTCGCAGGTGCAGCTGACCCAGAAGTGAAACAGGGCCGGCAAAATCGCCGCTCCAAAGTGACTAAATCTATCCTCATTGTGGTTCTGTCCTTCTTTCTGTGCTGGCTACCTAACCAGGCACTAACACTCTGGGGAGTGCTGATAAAGTTTGACCTTGTTCCTTTCAGCAAGGCTTTCTACAACGTGCAGGCCTATGCTTTTCCCCTGACTGTGTGTCTGGCACACACCAACAGCTGCCTCAACCCTGTCCTCTACTGCCTGATACGGCAGGAGTTTCGGGCGGGCCTCAAGGAGCTCCTTCTGCATGCCACGCCATCCTTCAGGAGCTGGACTCATCTGCTGCGTCGCAAGACCAAAGTGGCTGAGGCACCCCCTGTTGTGGTGCTGGTCCCAATGGATGTCTGACTGGGATGTCACTGTGACTAAGAAACTGAAAGTACAAATAAGTAACTCAGACACTGTACTGCCTGTATTGATCTTGAGTCGCATGTTGTGAGAGCATATTTATCTTTGCTCAGTCCTGTGAACACAGAAAATCCAATCTTTTTTTTCTGGTTGTTGAAGATCACGTAATCATTGTGAACAGCACCGTGGGATACGCCCGATTTATTATTACATTCAATGCTCATCCTGACAAAACTTGTTTTGTGGTCACATTGACCCTTTTCTCTGTGACTGGCGTGCTTAAATACTGCTTGATAGTGTGTCATGTACATATATCGATAGCACTCTGAAAAGGGCAAGCTTTCCTGTGTGCAGGCCGGTAGTTGTGTTTAACTTTGTTCTCTGGTGTTGTCAAGTTCAAATGGAGAAGATAAAATCCAAACAATAGTGAAAAAAGCAAGCCTGTGATGTACAGAACCACTCACTTTATTGTAATACCATATAAGAGAAGGGAAATGAGAAAACCTGTTGGTTTATTCTGTATTTGTAAAATGATACAGAAGCCTGTGTCCTTAACTCTTGTAGGTGTAAAGAAAAGCATTTTTTTGTTCATCAGCTTCGAAAAATGCCTTATGTTTGAAATGTGAAATAATAAAAGACAAAGACTGTAAAAAAAACACCCAAATCAATGTTTGTGTTCTTTTTGAAGTCAGACCACATCAAAGGTGTCACTGTAAATAATGCATAATTGAGATAAATACTGTGCATGGGAAAATGCTTGAAGTTCAGGCGCAGAGGAAATTCACAGCATTTATGTCAATGAGCACGTATGCATTGCATTGACACATCTGTCCACTATTTTTCTCCCATTTGCTCTCAGTGACAGTTCACAGCAACACATGCAACTATGCAGTTCTCTCATATCTGCAGAAGTGTCAGATTGGATATGAATAATTTAAAAGTCTGCATAAAATTTTCACCATTTTCAAACCAGGTCATTCACTCATTCATAAAAATAATACATTTCTTATTAGCACTTTTTCCATTGCCAACAACAGCATTTCCTTCTGTAATATACAGCACTTATACTTGAATGCCGCATGAGAGCAGAACTGAGAAACACCGATGCACAAATGTAAAAACCATAATGTTTCACACACAAAAAAACAAGTGTGATGTTTCATACAAACCGAACTGTTTTAAATTAAGTCTGAATTAAAAGCTCTCATCCTGAACTTTCGTATTTGTAATAATCAGGGCAGGTGAAGTTAAGATTCAGAGCACATGCAAAGAGAGATAAATGAAGCACCAGGAGCACTGATGCTTTGTAAGACAATTCTGTACCAGCAGGAGGGCATCAGACAAAAACTCTTCTCTGATCTTTTATTAATGAGATTTAATTTTCTCATTCTATGTTTGTGCTGCACTTCTTCAATCAATAATAGATGTGTGCTTAGCCAGAACAGCTGGCAGAAAAAGGCTACCTTTCCTAATTCCAAGTGGATGAGTGGACTGAATGGATTTGATGCTCCCACTTCAGTAAAGCTCTTATGAGACAGTGTCTAGCAAGGTACTCAAACTCTTTTAACACATTACACTTATTTATGTGTTGTGAAGAGGTATTTGTGTGGCTTAAAATGCCCTTTTGATAGCTTTGTTAAACTTATCTTTTGTAGCATTGTCAAGCAAAAAAAAAAATAAGATGAGCTTAGTAAGGTCTTTTATTACAATATTATTTCTTGTACTGTGCGATAAACTGCGCTACATGTTTATGATCTTGTCGCTGCCATCACAATCATTGCACTTCAGAATGACAGTGCTTAAAAGAAGCATACTTCTCTGAGAAGGGAAGTGGAACTGATTTCAGAAACTGACCCAACACCCTAAAACCAGCTACTGTGGAGAGGGATATAACCACATGGTTGGAAATGGAGCTGAGAATGACACATACTTGCAGGAACATGTTAACTTGAGTTTGCACCCACATTGTAATGAATTTTTACTTTAAGCCTCGGGTAAGTCTCAAAAATGTCTTTTTACTTAAGTGATTGTGTTAATAGGGTGCCTTCAGAAAAAAATAATTTTAACTAAGTGTACAGAATGTGTCTTTATTCATTTAATTTATTTTGATAGAAAATACATTTGTGGTTTTTCTTACTAAACTGCTTATTGCTTTACTCTCTTTACCATCCATCCATTTTCTATACCTGTTTAAATCTTGTACAGGGTCACGGGGGTCTGCTG
Source organism: Zenarchopterus dispar (assembly GCA_028564865.1). Classification (NCBI taxonomy): domain Eukaryota; kingdom Metazoa; phylum Chordata; class Actinopteri; order Beloniformes; family Zenarchopteridae; genus Zenarchopterus; species Zenarchopterus dispar. Next base: position 4,050,016 of record JAOWBL010000019.1, read on the forward strand.
GAGCCCATCGCAGCTCATTCCAGGTGATAGGGAGGAGTACACCCTGGACAGGTCGCCAGTCCATCGCAGGGCCACATATACAGACAAACAACCACTCACACTCACAGTCACACCTACGGGCAATTTAGACTTCTCAGTTAACCTAAGATACATGTTTTTGGACTGTGGCAGGAAGCTGGAGTACCAGGAGAGAACACACGCAAACATGGGTAAAACATGCAAACTCCACACAGAAAGACTCCTGGTGGAGTTGGGTGTCAAACCAGAATTTTTCTTACTGTGAGGCAACAGTGCTAACCACTACGCCACCCTCTCTTGACCATATAATAATAATAAACCCAGGATTGTTTTGACACCAGAATAATTCTGTCTGCAAATGTTTGTGAAGGTGGGTCATTTGCCCTAGTGGCCTGGTTATTGTAGCAAAGCCTCATAAAATCAACAGTAATGTTTGCCAGTTGGTTTGAATAACTAGATCAGTTTGTACCTCATGTTGGAAGTAGATCCAGTCTATTGTTTCATATTCCTGTATATGTGGGCTATGACCTCAGTGTTAAACATAATGACATGCATTTCTTTTGAATGTTTGAAAACTTGCAATGAAAACAATAAAAGACGAGTGAATCTTAACCATCTATCCATTATCTGTAACCCCTTATTTCTATTTAGGGTCACAAGGAGCTGCTGGAGTCTATCTAGGCTCTCTTTGGTTAAAGGCAGGGGTTCACCCTGAACAGGGTCATCACAGAGGAAAATCTTAACTTCATCTTTTTCTTTTTAGTTTAATTAAGTTTTCACATGGAACTGAGCATGGCTGAGCTTCTTCCCCTCAGCCATTAGACTCATGAACAACAGCTAAATGACTCATAAAACAGCCAAACTATTCTCCTGCTATTGTTTACACATGCATATATTGTAGATTTTTTTTTCTTCTCCTAAACTTAGTCTGAGTATTTTATGCTTTTTCCTTTGCTCATTCACATGTATTTATTTTTATTATATTTCTTGCTTTACATTGTTACATGTTTTATCTGCACCGTTGCATCAGAGCAATTTCCTAGTCTGTAAACCTGTTTACTGGCAATGGCAATAAAGTGATTCTGATTTTGATTCTGATTCTGATTCTGAACTACAACAATAAAAGAAAGGTCAAAGAGATACTAATTGTCTCTTTTCTTCTAAGACTCTTTGAGGAGTAAGCAATTATTTGTAAAATCCTCAAAGTTCATCATAACCAGCATTTTGAACTACACCATTGCTTTACAAACACAGGATGATGGTTACATGCTGGTGGAGACTTGCAGTCATCCAGCTCATGGTAACTCTCAAAGGTTTTAAACAAGGCAACTTTGTGCCCTTTCAGTGAAACTATTCATTTGGTTGTAAAAGTAAATTCCTTTGATTTCACTCTAAGTCACCCTGGACAAAACTTTAAAGAACTAGGCTATAAACATGTAAGCTACCAGGTAATCAGAGAAGAAGAGCTGTTGAGCATTTCCATGAATGTTATGCTTTTGAAATGTCATGAGAACGTTTATGCTTGGAGATGTTTTTAAAGACTGGATTTGCAATATAACAGTGGTGTAATTTGGATTCAACTCATTTTGAATTTCATTCAAATCTGTATTAGACTTTATTTGGACCCTTTAATACCTTGGACTTCACTCGGACTTGAACAATGAGAACTTAAGACTGGACTCTAGCTTGATGTTTGGTGACTTGACTACAATGCTGAATGTGCTTATAACCCACAAGCTCCTCATCTTCTAGTCATTTCAATGCCAGTGTTGGCTAGAAAAGTCTATGAAATTTACATTTTGAAAATAAGTTAAAGAGGTATTAATAGTTTTAGAAGTTACTTCCTTTTTAAACCATTCACTGTTTTCCTTTTCTTATTTAACTCCCCAGCACATATATTTCTTCTTGGAATATATTCCAGAAATTCAGACTGTTTTTTTATTTAAATTCTGCAGCATAATAATGGAGGACAGAGATTTGCATAGGTATCAAAGATTATCTGGGTTTCTGTGAGAATTAAACTGTCAGTGAACCAAGAAAAAAAACGAAAAGAAAAGAAAGGGGTATTTTAAATCTGTTTACTGAAATTATTCATCAGTTTAAAATAAGAAAAAAATATTTCTTTTTCTTTTCTTTATTTTTATTGTTATTTTAATTGAAACCAGCTTAGCATCTGCATTCTCCAGAGCCTGCTGGGAAAACCAAAGAAAACACTGCAGGGTCAGCCTCATTTTCATGACGTCCTGGCCAGCAGCCAAATGTCCTGGAATGAATACTAAGCATGCACAACTCAAAACAAATATAAACATGTGCCACAAAGAGAGAAACTGTTTAGCATTTAAAAAACAGCTTAAATAGTTTTGTTTTTACATCTAACCAATTTTGAATCACGCCTTAACTGTTTTGTCTAGTTGATAAGAATAAAAATGATCAACAGCTATAAAATTAACATTTAAATGTCATAAAAATTATTCATATACATACTTTTTTCAAAAGATCCAAAAAAAAAAAAAATCCAAAGGAAATTATAAGTGACAAATAATGTTGAAGCAGTACAGTAAGAAACCTCAGGAAGCATTAAGTGCTAAAATTAATGAAGTAACAAATGAATCAAATGAAAATACAGATGTGCAAAAGGAGTGCATGATAAACACTGGGTGTTAATATGGGTGATGTGCATCTGGAAGTCTGTCTACTGATGTGCAGTTTTCACAGAAAAACACCATTAGCAGCTCAGTTTGGCTGGAGAATGCCGAATAAACTGTGTATTCTATAATATTCCTGACAGGCGTGCATTTATTATGGATAAAATCCGCAATAAATAAGTTCTATCACAGCCCTCAGGGAAAACCAGGATTGACCCAGAATAAACTTCTCAGTCAGAATGTGGTTAAAAAAAATAAAAATAAATAAATAAATCAGCACAAAAGGGTTTTCAGAAACACTTCGAAAGCCTAACAATGAAACTGTGTAGCAGAGGACATGGAGGACGGCTGAGTCACAAGAGAGCTACAGAAAGAGAAAAACTTTGAGCTCTTATTTTTGTAAAAGAAATGCTCCACTGATCTTTTACATTGCGTCATATATTCCAGGAAAAAAAAAATTCTTCTCTGAGAAGCCACGGACATTAACTAGGACAGTGAGTGCAGTGCTGCAGGTTAATAGGCTGTTAACTGAACGCTTTATGTCCAGCTGTTTGATCAATACTCATCTAAATCCTCCTATGGGACAGGAAGTAAAGGGTTGTATGACACCCTTAGTGATGACCTTTCTCGGAGAACTAATGACAGTTCAACGACACTTGGATCTATAGAATTTTTAATTGGCTCTCATTAGTGGTACCTCAGGACAGCACAGAGTCAGAGATGATTTTAAACCATAGAGGGGATATTTTAAGAGCTTGAGCTACATGCAGCCATGTCAAAAAGGTCTTTGAAGCTTTTGCTCATTAGGAAATACATAAATAATGCTCCTTATACACCTGCTACAATGAAACAGGGGATATCACAATCTATGTGGATTTTACATCTATTTATCCAATATAAAGTATCAAAATGAATTTCCGACTAAACCCTTTAAACAGTCACAATGTCGCATTTGTATCTCACACCATGCAGTGCTCAATAACTATAACAGCGTTATGCTATAATTATATTGGTTTTATTCTAATTTCCTGAAAAACGGAAGATCTTGATATGTAAGAGCAGCGACTATTTTTAGACAAGTCAAGAGTCTCATTGTTCTCACTGTAGGAAGAAAAAAGAGCAGTAGGAGAAATCTGTTCAAAATCTGGAAATAAATGAGACCACAGCTGCCATTAACTAAAGTTACTCTGGTCTTATTCACTCATTCATTAAATACTGTGTTGCCCCTTTTGATTTTATGAAGGCTTTCTTTTTTCTTTGTATCTCACAGTACTTTGTTATAGAACCTTCAAAAACCTTCTTTAAAGATATTCTTCCAATTTTCAGCACTCCACTGCAAGATTCTATTTTAAAAATTATAATAGTTGTACTACAGTTCACTGAATAAATTACACTTGTGGGATCTGATTTTTTTCCCTTATATATACCTACTCACTTAAAATTTCTGTTTCATCTTTCTACAATAATATTTAAGTTATTCCTTTTTTAATTGTCATCTTTTCTTTCACAGCCACTCACTTGAGTTTAATTTATTTTTTCCAAGACAAGACAACTGGCTTACCTTTCTGACTTTGGGGTGACTTTTGGTGAGGGCTAAGTGTCAGTAAAAGAGGCAGAACCTGATTCATTTTGTTTCAGATCACAGTGAATGAGTGAGGATTTTGCAAATACACTGTGATGTGTGCGTGTCAGATTCTTGACCCAAATTCAAGACACATTTCATGATGTATTCCTAGATCTCAGAGATGCTTCTAAGTAAAATCTACTCCAGACTCAGCTGCTCCGTAGCTTGTTGGAATCATTCAAATGCTTTGGCAGCTTTACACCCAGCGTGATGATTAAATAGGCAGGCACCACAGAGATAAGACTGAGAAATCCTGCTTTCTTTTATTGCTCTCCAGGGGAAACATGCTAGTGGAAAGTAGCTTCTCTTTGAACCTGAAATCTCTGCAGATTTACAAGGTTGAGGTTGAGCTGTGGCATCGTTCAGTGAGCATTCTGACAATGCCAAAAAAAAAAATCGAAAAAAAAAAAAACGTCGTAAGCCAGAGGTTGCAGTCATCTGAGAGTCTGTTAATTTTTAAAGCTGCATATTTAGGCCAAACAGATGAGAATCCCACATGCTCTTCTTGTTAATTATTTATTTTTCCTGAGACTTAATGTGTGGGCTAATCAATGACCAGACTGCTGATAACTGATGAGAAAAATAAGAAAAGAATGTAAGAGGACTAATGACAAGACAATAAAATTACCGTAAGTTCATTTTTCGTCATTGCAATTTACACAAGAAAGAACAGACAAGAAGGAAGCTGTTTTCCCCAAAGAAGGAACTTAATTTGATTCTAATAAGATTTTTTTTAAAAAATGCATACAATTTTCAAAGTTTATGTCTGATTTGCACTCTTTTAAAACATTTGAGTATCTACCTAGCTTTACTTCTTTAACCTGAGGACATATAACTTTTTTCCAAAGATGACACAATTTCCTCAGGCCTTACTGAAATGTCAGTGACATACTTTGGTCAAAATACCACAGAAAAAAGTACAAAAGTTCAATTTGTAACCATGCTCTGTTCAAAGAAGCCAGTTTTATTGTTTGGAGTCTGACACATCCTTCTCTTCCAAAGGGTGGGCCTCTTGTTCCAATTTTACACTTCCCCTCTTCTTCTGAAGTAGATCAAATGCAGGATGCAGGATGATGCAAATGTGAGCA
>JAOWBL010000019.1:4064388-4075827 GCA_028564865.1 Zenarchopterus dispar
ATATATATAAATATATATATATATATATATCTATATATATATACACACACACACACATGCACACATACACAACCATTTATGTATTCAGCCTAGATTTGATTGTTATGAGTGAGTTCCACTTGGCCACACCAGAGAATTAAGACTGTATATTTGCAGGATATAAACAATAAACATAACAACAACTAGGAATGTCAATTTGGTTTATGTTCAAATTCATGAAAAATTACAGCAGTGAACATATCTTTATATACAAGGCAAATTATTTAAAGGCATCATGTTTGTCACCCACAGGTCACCAGTATACTGCAGACTTAATTAATTTCCCTCCAGGGATTGACAATGGGTCTTTCTTTCTCTCTTTTCTTAATAATGCATGTTGAGGACATCCATCCATCCATCTTCTATACCTGTTGAATCCGTTGCTGGGTCACGGGGGTCTGCTGGAGCCAATCCCACCCCACTGCAGGCAAGAGGCAAGGGTACACCCTGGACAGGTCGTCAGTCCATCACAGGGCACATACATAGATGAGCAACCATACACACTCACACCTACAGGCAATTTAAAGTTGTCAATCAACCTTACATACATGTTTTTGGAAACCAGAGTACCCGGAGAAAACCCACGCAAGCACAGAGAGAACATGTAAACTCCACACAGAAAGACTCCTGCCAGGAGTCGAACCAAGAACCTTCTTGCTGTGAGGCAACAATGCTAACCACTAAACCACCATGCTGCCAGTTGAGAACATAATATGAATTTTCTTTCTGAATGTAGAAACTGCTGTATGGCAATAAAAAATAACAGAAAAGGTTTTAAGTCTGGCAAAAAGTAGAAAAATAAGTGTTTGTAAAAGATAACTGCAACATAGCAGAAGCAACACAATCTTTCCACGAACACATATAAGTAATATTAGTTGTTCAAACCCCACCATTTTACTGAAAATGTATTCTCCAGAAGACCTTGCCAGTTCTCTTCCTCAGCCTTTAAATTTGAGGCTTTTATCCTTGAAACTGGACATACTGCATTACTGCAGCCCACCAGAACTTTTGAAACTGCTCAGGGACAGACCCAAGACAAAGAAGACTGACAAAGTAACCAGTGAAAATGACTCAGCCTGAAGCATCATCATAGTGGGGCAAGAAATACCTAAAGAGAGATTTAGGTTTTTGACAGATATATTGAAGGTTATGAAGTAGAAAAACGGACATTGAGCACTACTTCTGGTTTGACACGGGAAAGGTGAAGAGGGAATTCTTATATTCATTGTTATTGCAAAAGATAACAAATCTAGCTCTTTTTGGAATTAAGATTGACTGAAAAATCAAAAACCTGCTGGCATTTTCTGAAAGAATTTTTAGACACGCCTCATGGCACAGGAAGACAGCCACAAAATGTAATCCAATGCTTTCACTCAACATGCCTGATGTAATTCTCTGGAGCCATTTCCAAACATGAGTTTAACTTTGAGGAAAGGCAGTAAAACTGTTGAAACTGGACTGATTTATTTTACCAATTCCTTCAAGTCAGAGAGACCAGAAGGATTATGTCTTTCAGATCTCTTAAGAATGCCTTGGGAGAGAAGTCTGGGAATCTGCTCAAATTGGAAAGATGGATGGATGGATGGATGGATGGATGGATGGATGGATGGATGGATGGATGGATTATTGAAGTGGAGAATATATAACAATAAATATTTTACACACTAATAGATGCTTGGAGAAGTCTAAACATGACATTTGTTTTTTTTCATTTTTAAAAAAATAAATCTGGCAGGTGAATTCAACATGGTCACTTTGCTTTTGGGTAAAAGTACTGAAATTCAGAGGCATCAAAATGCCATCATGCATGTACAGTTTGATACTTCGGTCTTCAGACATAATTTAAAACTGGAATTAAGACGCCACCTGCTGGAGATATACTCAACTACATGACATGGGTCCACCAATGGAAGACGACTTTTAATTTTCCGTAAGACAACCTTAATGTTTCTTACACCAATTCTATTTATGCTGACAGAACTGTAAACTTTTATAAGTGTGTGTTGTAGAATTAATTTTGATCACATTTCTGGTTTGATTTCTGGTTTGATTCTGGTTTGGTCAATAGACTCACACATGTTGAATATAGTCTTTATTTAATCTAATCTGGGTTGCCTTTGAACGAGACACTTTGCAAAACTCAATTTTTTTAATACTTATTCTTATGTTTGTTTTTGTTCATCATTTAATTTGACATTTTATTTTGAAATTTCTCTTTTTTATTCACTTTTTTTGCTTTCCTGACAAAATGTCAAATACAAATTTAATAATGAATCTGGGCCATTTGCCTCTAAATCTATCAGTTCTGTTGTCAGTGCCGGTGGGTGCTGAAAATCAATAATGAGACAAAGGACATAGGATAAAACATTTATTTTGACCTGCAACAAGGAAATGGCAAGCTAACTGGAAATTGTGGCTTCACTCGAGTTTTCACTTAAAGTTGAGATGCTGCTTTAAACTGTAAAAATGCTATGGTAGTGACCAGTGATCTCTATTACTGGATTGGACTTTACTTGACTTTTGACTTGTCAACAGCTCCGCCATTTTGAAAAGTGCTACTTTCGTCAGCAAGCAAGGCGGCTAGCAGCAACAGCCAAAGGCATTATCGTTCTAAAGGCATCCAGTGTTTTGCTTTTGGCTGCCACAACTATGCTAATGAACACTTCAGACAGCAGGGCATCTCTTTTCACAAGTAAGTAGTATTCATCACGAACGAGGTAAAATACGCGCTCATTTGAGGCCTACACTATTGACAGCTGTTTACATATGAATTAGCACTCTTCAAAATGGCGTCGCTATGCGCAAGTAGCCGTCAACGCTAGTCAATATGAGATGTCTAATCCAGTAATAGAGATCACTGGTAGTGACTTATTGGAAGTATTCTTCCTGGAAATATAACATAGAAAAGTAGTTGTGTAGATGTATTTCATTCCTCATGGAAACCTAACTAGGAATTAATATCGGAACTGATAAATAATAAGACTGATAAAGAAACACAACAATGAAATATTTATCAATTACATCTTATCAATTCTAATCCCTAGTTCTTACATTGCAGTGCAGGTAACCTGGGTCATCTATAGGGATCCAGTAAACTATATTTTTTACATGTTTGAGTATGAATTGACAGCTGTTAAATGCTGGATTCAATCAAACTAATAGTACAGAATAAGAAGTAGAAAAATGACCAACTTGTTTACAAAATACATGGTAGCTGTAATTTCATTTAGACATAATTATCTTCTAATGATTTTAAAAGGGCTATACTTGGTATTTTAATCAGAGAGTTAATTGCAGTTCTATGTATGTGGTATTACAACATTGCTCTCTTTGTCAGTTCCACTTAGTGCAAAATGCTGCCACAGGGCTCTGGGTCAAGCAGATGCGAGCAAATCACTCCTGCTGACTTCGCTCCATTGACTTCCTGTCTGCTTTAAGATAGATTTTACTCCGTATGTTTAAGGTTTTTAATGGATTTGCACCACCTTACTTTTCTGAACTTTTTCATATTTATTTTCTTGTCAGCGCATTGAGGTATTCCAGTGAGATGATACTCATTTATAATCCCAAATTCAGAAACAGACATGACCATGCTTTATCAATAGTTGCACCATTCCTCTGAAGGGCTGCTCATTAACGAAAATGTGTTTTTCAAGAGAACTTGAGGTTAATGAGTACCCTAAATCCAGCCCACACCGTCCATCTACAACAAAGTCATCATGACATTTTCTATGGATATTTCAGAAAAGGCAGAAAACAAGCAAGTCAGGTTAATCCAATGCTGTTCAACTTTGTTGGATAATTAATTATAAATAATGAATCAAAATGGTATCCTAAAATAAGACGAGAGCATCCATAAATATATTTTTTTGTCAAATTACGGTTCTGTTGACAGGTGCTGATATCAGAGCCTCAACAGCATGTAATTAAACAAAATATTTCCAACAGCAATTATCTGAACTTTGTAGTTCAGATGTTTGTAATTTAATACAATATGCACGTAGTCAATAGTTTTAAAAAAATAAGTAATTTTCTCAGCCTCGTCAAAAATTAATATCAAAGTAACTGCAAATGTATTTTACTGAGCTTGCAATATGGAAAGATTGAAACCAAACGTGAACCTTGATATAAAAGTGCGTACCCATCGAAACCAAATAACACTACAAATCCGTGACATTTTTGTTATTAGAAATGTATCCAGAATTACACGATATAAATCAGATGTACAGCGCTCTGATAATCCTACACAAAACAATCTACCCAAGTGACGCAATTATTTGTTTTTATATATACAGCAGTCACTAACAGTACAGGTGCGAACAGCTTCTTCAACTTTTCTTTCAGCTTTTTTCGACAAAACTTAATTAACAAAAAACGGTCATTTGCTTTTTGTTAGTGGTACAAGTATTGCATGTTTTCGTAACAATATAATCAAAAATTAATCAACAAATTGAAGTCATCTTTATTATGTTAAAGTTTCGTTGCAACTGCTGCAAAGACACTTTAACGTATCGTCAGTACGTCCTGACGCACGAGGCATACGTACGCGGTATAAAGCTTGGTTTTCTGACGTCAGCGCCCTCTTCCCTGCCTATGCCCTCGTGAGGTGGGCAGTGTAAAATTCCTTGTCTCTTTTCTCCACCAAGAGAATCCAAAACCATCCATCAAAATGGTGAGTTTCCAGTCTTTCTTTGAGTTACTAATAACAAATCAGTATCACGAGGTATAATAAATGCTAGCATTAAAAGTATTTTATGAGTGTATCAGGGGGACAGTTTGCGATCTACATGTCCTACGATTTGCTCTGGTCAAAATGGCAACCATTTTGTTATCTGCGCCGTCAGCCCGAAAGGGCCCTCAAGTCTTACATAACTAGACTCTGATTAGTTGTTTATATATGTCTCTTTGTCACTATATGTCCAATAATACCGTAGTTACATTGATTAAAACATGTCGGGCCAATGTACTCACGGTTGTAATAATTTAAGTATGGGTGTTGCCTATGTGTTGGTTGACTGCGACTCTGTCGGCTTTTTGTGCTAACGTTAGCTGTACTATTAAACTGCATCCTATATTCCTATAAAGCCAGCTCAAGTAGGACAAAAAGGCATTTTTCGAACATACTATCAGTTACAAAACGATCGCGATTTAAAAAACGTGCTTTGGAAGTTGTTCTTTGTCAGGAGATTGATTTGCCGGTATTTTGGATCAGCAAGTGTTAGCATTTAGCATGGCTTCAAAGTCTGTACACGTGGCCTATTTGTGTCGATGTATCACGCCGGTTGTCACTGATTGAAATTAATGGGTTGTGTTTTTCTTGATTGGAATAAGCATTACTATGCTTTTAAAAGTCAAGAAAACGTAGTTTTGAGCTTCTAATGGAGATAAAAGCCTTGCCAAGAGGACTAAAAATTTAAGAGGCCAATAACGTCATCTTTGGTTATGGCGGACACGCAACGCCCTGCGTGGAACTGCAGACGCTTTCAGTTTACCTTACATCAGCAACTATCAGGAAAAGCCTTTTGAAACAGCTGTACTGTAGTCATAACAAATTGTGTAACAATGCTTATGTCAGTGTTATTACTGTTAAGAAGGCATCTGTAGATCTCCATTTATTTTATTTTTGTATTGGCACTGTTCCTCATCTAGTCCTTCATTTTAACATTTTACAAGATGTTTGCATTAAAGAATTTTTTGTGACAGAAGTTTGTAGTTTATCTGGATATTATTAACTGGCATTTATTTATTTTTCTGATTTTTAAAAACAAGACCTAGTTGTGTTCATTTTTAGATGGTTTGATAGTGTTATTGCCAAAAGTTCTTGTGCTAATCTCACTTTGTTCTCTCAGGTGAACTTTACAGTAGACCAGATCCGTGTCATCATGGACAAAAAGGCCAACATCCGTAACATGTCTGTGATTGCGCACGTTGACCACGGAAAGTCAACGTTAACGGATTCGCTGGTTTCCAAGGCCGGTATCATCGCCTCAGCTCGCGCTGGAGAGACCCGGTTCACAGACACCCGCAAAGATGAGCAGGAGCGTTGCATTACCATCAAGTCTACGTAAGTATCTTGCAGCATATAACTGCTCACCTACCTTTTAAATTATTACAGCAGTTTTCCTTTAATTTGGCTTTTATTCTTTTATTTGTTAAAATTTCTGTAGACAGTGTTGGTCGTTCCTTACTGATACTTATCACCACAGATGTTACAATGTTATGGGGTGTTTGTTAGTCTAATTAGCAGGGGTTATGGGTTGATGCATCAGTTCCACTGAACTGGTCACATTTGTCATTTGAGTTGCATTAATGTGTTTTTTTTTTGTTTTTGTTTTTTTAAGCTAAAAATGATCTGTTTATGTAGTCAGTGACATCACGTTCTGGTGTGCTGAATTGAGTTGGTAGATGATGATGTCTTTACAAATGCTGCAGGCAGAGGAGCTGTAGCGCCATATATTTGTTAGCTAATTGATGAATCACACTGTTATGCCCCTCCACCCCCAACCTCCCCTTCTGGTGTCTAATATTTGTGACAGTTGGTCAATTGCTGGACCAATTCAGGGCTGCACACAATAATTTGGTGTTCCCATCATAAGAATATTTTAACTGAGTATCTTGTATGAACTCCTGCTTATTCCACATGTAATCCTCATCAAAAATGCGGGGTGTTTGAGACATGAAGGTCTAGGTAACCTTTTTTGCAGAAAAAGTTCTTTTGAAGTCTGACAAATTGACTAAAATTATGAAATTTAAAATAAGGTAGCCTAGAGCCCTGTACTTAGTCTTTTTCTTTATCCATCCTTTTTTTGTCATTTTATTGGGTTTCTTACATTTTTAGTATTTGCAAGATGAAAAGGTTTACTCAGTTGTCTTGAAATGCAATTATCTTCTGTTGCAAGCTCCACTGTCAGATATTAATGGTATTGGGATCTAGTAACATTTTAAGTTTTTATTTGTCCTAACCTACAGAGCTATCTCCATGTACTACGAGCTGAGTGAAAATGACTTGGCTTTCATCAAGCAAAGCAGAGATGGTGCTGGTTTCTTGATCAACCTGATTGATTCACCAGGACACGTTGACTTCTCCTCTGAAGTGACCGCTGCTCTCCGCGTCACAGATGGAGCCCTTGTTGTCGTCGACTGTGTGTCGGGTAAGACCAGGGCAGAACAATGTTTGAATGTCGGACATGATCTCTTAAATCAATCCTAACATTTACCATTGACGTGTAGAGGTAGGGGGAAAAGTGTAACAATTGTTGCAACTGCAGCAAAACCAGAGTAATTAGTGTTAATCTTGGTGCTGTATGTATGTCATGATTCTGCAAACATTGCTTGTCAGTTAGAGTTTGTTGTGGTACGTTTTTAAGCTTGCGTGCATCCTATCTTGCATGAGCACAATTGTGCTGCTTATGTGACGCAAGATCCACAAGATTATTATGGGTTACTTATATGATATTTATATGTACCAGGTGTGTGTGTACAAACGGAGACCGTGCTCCGTCAGGCCATCTGTGAGCGTATCAAGCCAGTCCTGATGATGAACAAGATGGATCGTGCCTTACTCGAGTTGCAGCTTGAACCTGAAGACCTGTACCAGACTTTCCAGCGTATTGTTGAGTCCGTCAATGTGATCATCTCGACCTATGGAGAAGATGAAAATGGACCAATGGGTAACATCATGGTAAGCGACTGGCTGGACGTTTTAAATTCAGCATGCTTGCCTCTTAGTGTGTGCTGTTGCAAGTTAGGAGTAACTCTTATTTATTTAATTTTTTTATATTGATGCAAAGTTAGAACTGGTGGTAGAAATATGATCAATCTTTCAGTTTTAAACAAATCTTGGCAATTTTAATACACTTTATCCTCTTTGAATTCTGACCTTTTTGTGTAAATTTATCTATAGCTTATTTATTGAATTGATTGGACGGTTTGTGATTGTCACTGTTAATAGTTTAACAGAGTTAGATTAGTTCTCATGTTTGTCAGATTTTATCAAGTCAAGAAAACTTTCCAATATGCTGATGATGTCATCTTGCAACTAGGTTGATCCAGTCATCGGTACCGTTGGCTTTGGTTCTGGACTCCATGGCTGGGCTTTCACCTTGAAGCAGTTTGCTGAGATGTATACAGCCAAGTTTGCTGCCAAAGGCAACACCCAGATGACACCAGTCGAGCGCTGCAAAAAGGTGGAAGACATGATGAAGAAGCTGTGGGGTGATAGGTACGTCTAAGACAACTTGCTGTAGAAATATCAATGATGATGAGAGTAGTGGAAGCTAAGCACATGTCTGATATTATTTTCACTGTTGTATTTTAAAACATGTATATTGTATCTATCATAGGTACTACGACACCGAAAATGGGAAGTTTGTCAAGACTGCCATTAGTGCTGATGGCAGAAAGTTCCCTCGTACCTTCTGCGCTCTTGTCCTGGACCCCATCTTCAAGGTAACAAGATTTTCTCTCTTTTTCTTTTTCTTTTTTTTTTTCCTACTTCACATCAGTACATCTTTTAGATGAGGTGTAATTGTTACATTAAATGCATCATGTAATGTAATTTAAGCCATTCAGTTAGCTATTGCTCTGTACGCCTGCAAGTGATGACTTAACTATTCTTCACTTTGACCTGATTAACCAGTGATGATAAACTAAAGCCTGAGCAGGTTCAGAGCACAAATTTATTTTAACCTGGCTAATTGTTAGATTTTATACAGCATCTGTGTTTTTAACTTTGTTCTAGGTGTTCGATGCCATCATGAACTTCAGGAAGGAAGAGGCGGCAAAGCTGATCCAGAAGATGGATATCAAGTTGGATGCTGAAGACAAGGACAAGGAGGGTAAGCCTCTCCTGAAGGCTGTGATGCGCCGTTGGCTGCCTGCTGGAGAAGCCCTTCTGCAAATGATCACCATTCACCTGCCCTCCCCTGTCACCGCTCAGAAGTACCGTTGTGAGCTGCTTTATGAGGGACCTGGAGATGACGAGGCTGCCATGGGTATGAACTACTTCTTTGTGTCAAAGAGTTTGGATCATTGTTTTAGCTTAAGTTTAGTTTTATTTATTCTGTAATTTTATTGCATTTGACACCCAGGTATCAAGAACTGTGACCCCAAGGCTCCACTCATGATGTACATCTCAAAGATGGTCCCCACCAGTGACAAGGGTCGCTTCTATGCATTTGGTCGTGTATTTTCTGGTAGTGTGTCCACTGGCCTAAAAGTACGCATCATGGGACCAAACTTTGTCCCTGGAAAGAAGGACGATCTCTACTTGAAACCTATTCAGAGGTTAGTTTCCATGTCTGCCGTATCCAGCAGCTTTGAGAAATTAAAGTCTTGTTTACATCTAAACAGCGGTTTATTTGCTCTCTGTCAGGACCATTTTGATGATGGGACGCTATGTTGAGCCCATTGAAGATGTGCCTTGTGGTAACATCGTGGGTCTTGTCGGAGTGGACCAGTTCCTTGTCAAGACTGGAACAATCACCACCTTTGAGCAAGCACACAACATGAGAGTGATGAAGTTCAGTGTTAGCCCTGTGGTGAGAGTTGCTGTCGAGGCGAAGAACCCTGCAGATCTGCCCAAGCTGGTGGAGGGCTTGAAGCGTCTGTCCAAGTCTGATCCCATGGTGCAGTGCATCATTGAAGAGTCTGGAGAGCATATCGTTGCTGGAGCAGGCGAGCTGCATCTGGAAATCTGTCTGAAAGATTTGGAAGAAGATCATGCTTGTATTCCAATCAAGGTGATATATTTGAGTACTTTGTAAAAATGTACACTAATCTTAATTCATAGAAATTAAAATGTCAGCTGATTTCTTCATAATTTTGACATTGTCATTGGCTCGCTTGGCATAACATAAGCTTTTTTTCCATTTAGAAATCTGACCCAGTGGTGTCCTACAGAGAGACTGTCAGCGCAGAGTCAGACGTCATGTGTCTCTCAAAGTCGCCCAACAAGCATAACCGTCTCTTCATGAAGGCCCGTCCCTTCGAAGATGGCCTGGCAGAAGACATTGATAAGGGCGAGGTTACAGCACGACAGGAGCTCAAGGCCCGTGCCCGCTATCTGGCTGACAAGTATGAGTGGGATGTCGGTGAGGCCAGAAAGATCTGGTGCTTTGGACCCGATGGAAACGGACCCAACCTGCTGGTGGATGTAACCAAGGGAGTGCAGTACCTTAATGAGATCAAGGACAGCGTTGTGGCTGGTTTCCAGTGGGCAGCCAAGGAGGTAAGGGCAGCAGTATGCAAGAGAGTAAACTTTTTAAACCCCAATGTATGTTTATGTATGTATAAATATGTAATTTTTTTTTTTTTTTTTCCTTAGGGAGTCCTCTGTGAAGAGAACATGCGTGCCATTCGCTTTGAAATCCATGATGTGACCCTGCACACAGATGCCATCCACCGTGGTGGTGGCCAGATCATCCCAACAGCCCGCAGAGCCCTGTATGCTTGTGAGCTTACTGCAGATCCAAGACTCATGGAACCAGTCTACCTGGTGGAGATCCAGGTGAGTGCTGCTGGACATTTGATTTTCATTCTGACTTGTTATCAAATCTGACACTCCTTTTAATAAATTGAATCTGCAGTAATTTTTTAAAATTATTTCAGTGCATGTTTATATATATCACATCTTGTGAAATGTAATGTCTACCTACCAAATTTGTATCAAAATTACTCACCATATCATGTTTACCCAGTGCCCTGAAACCGCAATGGGTGGAATCTACGGTGTATTGACCAGGAGGCGTGGACATGTGTTTGAAGAGTCCAGAGTTATGGGAACACCTATGTATGTCATCAAGGCCTATCTGCCTGTCATGGAGTCATTTGGTAAGTCCACTTTCAATAAGAATACCATCTAATAATTCTTGATTTTTATTCGTTTTAGGTTTTTACATTTATAACAGACCCAAACCCACGATTGTCTGGCTAGATTTGAGATCAAAGGATGATGGCCAGTTTCTATTTTGGATTGCAGTTGACGCATTTAGTTAACAATACTCAGGGCAACTGTAAAGTTGTTGGTTCTGCACCAGGTCAATTTATTAGTCTTATCTACATAAAAAGAATGACGTTGGCACCTTAGGGGAAAGTACACTATCACTTGGAAGCACTTTTCACTAATGCAGGCAGCTGAAAATGTTTGGTAAGGATTGACCTAAATTGATTTTTCTTTTTCTTTTTTTCTTTAAATTATGCCAAAATTCACTTATCTTCAATTAATTAATTTCCTTTTGGGGAAGTTTTTTTTTGTTTATTTTTGTTTTTTTGTTTTGTTTTTATGTATGCAGTCTTGTTCCTTATGCTGATATCAGAGCATACATTATTCTTGCATTTATGGATTCTTCACTGTTGTTTGAAGACCTAAACCCACATTTCAGTTTAGGAGCTTGTCTAAGC
>JAOWBL010000019.1:4075927-4086721 GCA_028564865.1 Zenarchopterus dispar
AGCCCCACCCTTTGATTGGTGAAATAAACTCAAACTCTGCTTGGATCCCTCACTCTCTACAACTCCTGCAGGCTCCGCTCTTTTACCTTTTATGAAGGAGCAAAGCATTCAACTCATTAAAAAAAACATTTTCATATCACAGACAGTTACTAGGTTTTAATGCATTAAGGCCAGTGATTATAGCAAGAGTCGCTTGTTCAGTGATGACTGCAATCAGACATTCAGTCATATTACATGTTTGAGTTAGCTCTGACTTGAGGTAGCCCTACATGTTCTGTGTATGAGTGTTTCTTGGAGGAAAATCGAAGCTTGAATTTGTTTTTGTATATATATATTTATATGTGGAAATACAGTCTCTGCTGTTGTGCTGTCTCTTGTATCTTGCCACCAGCCTTGTTGATAATCACCTGCTCTTCATGCTGAATGACTCATTTCCCTCAACAGATTGAATCACAGTGCACATCCATCACCAGACCCAACTGCAGCTCCTGGTGGCTTTGAGTGTATTTCTGCTGAAATTCCTCTCTGTTCAACCATTCCACTTCTCAGCATTTTCCCCATTTTGTTTCTCTCCATCTTCTTCTACCATTTCAGTGAAATAAACCGCTTGGATCTGGGCCTTACTGTGGAGGTGTGGAACAAAGGGCTGATCTGGGACACCATGGTGGGCACCTTATGGATCCCCCTGCGCAACATACGGCAGTCCAATGAGGTACATGCCCCTCCTCCTCCTCGCTCCCTTTTTTTTGTGGCCAACATTAGCTTTTATTAGCACATGTTCAACAATACTCCAGTTTCACTGATAAATGAATGCAGTTAATTTAAACCCTTAAGTTGTTTTTGCTTGTTGCTTAATATTAAGGTCATTATACATAAAATGGAAATTCTTTGAGCTTCGCTTTTATATTTATTACAGTAAGAAGATCCTTTTAAAGGTTTTTACTATCAGCTCATTATACTTTAACTTTAGCTTAGATTTGTGAGTACCAACCTCATGATGCTCAAGTTTGAGTTATTCAAGTGTAGAATTTGATTTCATTCATGTATTACCTCTGTTGAAGTCTTTACAGATGAGGGTTCCTGTGTGTGGGAGGTGGCTAATAGTTATTCTCTATGGATCAATTAGTACTGTTTTAACATATGAGAAATGTACTAGCAGTACTATGAACATATATTATAATTGCAGAATTTACATTCACAATAATGAAGCATGCATTGTTTTTTGAGTTGGGATAAGAAGACACAAATTTCTACAACTATACTAGAAAGATCTTCTGCAGACACTCCCAGTAGCAAAGATTGTGACTGACACTTGCATTTGTTTTTTATTCATATTTGGCCTTGACTCTTGGTGAGTGAGGCTGCCTAAAATCAGCCACATATCCAGCAAACATGGCCCAAATGTGTTTTTCCTTTGGGACTTTGGGCCACACCTGGCCCCATAATAACAGTTGGTGTAACCCAGGTCAAAGCCAGGCTTATCACATTTAGGCCTCATCTGGCTCATCCAACACATGCCATAATCCAGTTTAGGTCCAGCTCAGGACCTTTGAGCCACATCTGGATGGCGTAACACTTGCCAGTTCTGTAACTGAGCCTTTATGTGCCAAAAGTAACCCAGATTAAACCCTATTACCTTGGGTGATATACAGTCCAGACTTTGAATATTTGGAAAATTGAACATTTTCTTTTGGTTAAGGCTCTGTGTTAAAACAAATTTGGTTTATCAGTAATGATGTCCGAGCTTTAATTAGGGTTGGCTAGATAAAGGTTTAATGTGCCAGGCCTGGGACCAGTTTAGCAGTTGTAAAGAACATTTCAAATGGGCTCAAACCAATTGCTTATAGTTGATATTTTCTGGAAAATCTTCAACAAAAACTAATAATCATCAAGTATTTGGTTAACATCAACCCCATTTTGTACCTATCCTGGTTATGCCTACACTTGCCATGTCTTGTTACAATGTTTCGCTCTTTTAAACTTCTCATGAGCTATACTGAGATCAAGTGATGACTTGGCTGTTCAGGTATATCCCATTTCTACTGTGTGTTTAAGACCTTTGACCCACTTTTTGTAGGTTGTGCAGCCACCATTTTATTAAAGTAGTGAAATAATGCTCAGCAGGCAGGTATACATGCCCAGGGCATAAGTGAGCCACACACCTGTTCTGCAGAGTTGGCACTTTGGATCATAACAGTAGATTTTTTTTGGTCTGCTATAGTTACAGTTCAGAAAGAAGAAGAAAGACTTATATAAAAAATGTTTTATTTAATCATATAGGAGACAGATTAGTCTGGAGTGTGGACTTCCATTTGCATTTTTTGAATTACAGCAGCGATGAGAGACTTCAAAAACCCACTGAAGGACATTGAGTGGGTTTTTGAACCCACATTGAGTGAATGAGGCAGTAAATACTGTTGTAGTCATGTTTCTCCACCCCTACTCCTGTATTTTCCAGGACGGTCCCGGCCAGTGGTTGACTCTCGACTCAAATGTGATCATGGCTGAGAACGAGATCTGTGGAACCAAAGACCCGACCTTTCACAGACTGCTGATCGACACCCGCTTTGAACTACCATTAGGTTTGGCATTTTATCATATTTCTAACCATTTGTATGATACATTATTTATATTAATTTAATCTGTTTGTTATTTATACCCTAAAACATATAACAAAAAAAGAACACATTTTATATCTTTACCAGTAATAGATTCTGTTTAATTTACTGTTTTTTTACTTTGATTACAATTAGGACAGTTTATTATTTTATTTTGTTATATACAGCAACAGCACTAGATCCAGCAGTTTTTGGTTACGTGTTTTTGTCATTCTTCTGTCCAACCAGCAGTAACCCCTTCTTGAGTCAGACCAACCATATCTGCTCAAGAAGATTTGAGATCATTATCGCTTCTGTAAAGGTGTTCAGTGAGCAACTTTTGCTGTGCCGTGTGGTGTAACAGCTTTCTACTTTCTTGCAGATATTCCAGAGGAAGAGGCCAGATACTGGGCCAAGAAACTTGAACAACTTAATGCAATGAGGGATCAAGATGTAAGGATTTCACTTTGCGACACAATCTCTTCACTGCGTGTCACTTTTGATTCCTCATCTTTTTATTCGCTGTTTCTTATCATTTGTTCTTCTGTCCTAGTTTTGCTTTTCTGCCTTCTGTTTTGATTTTGTCTCCAATATGGCTGCAACAAACATTGCCACAATCAATGTTTTACCAATATTTTTTCCTGAGTCAGTGGGCTAGATTGTGTTTTCCTAACATATCTGTTGTTGCTGTTTGTCTTTGTTCTTTTTTAACCTCAGTATGCCTATCAAGAAGAGCAAGAGAGGCCCCTCCACGCCCCATCCACACAATGCTGTGAGTGTCTCCAGCCTCTTGTGCATCCATCTCCCCCTGTGCAATCACCTGCTGTGTCCTTCTTGTGCCTCCTGTGTTTCCTCTGCCCACTCTCTCCGCTCTGTCGCCTTGACTCGTTCAGAACAGGGTTCGACAGGAGGTGTGAATGAAGCTAATAGATGAAGCAGAGGATAGATGGAGGGGGAGGAAGGGAAGCCAGTGCAATTAATCACAAGCGTTTGCCTCCCTGAACACCAGAATGACTTCTAAGCGATGGATGAGTGGTGAAACATTCCCCACGTGTCTGTCTCTCTGTCTGACAGAGGCAGCAGGTGCACAAGTGTGTGTAAAATCAGACGATCTATAGAGACTTTGGTTGACGCTGTGATGCTTGTATTTGTGCAGAGACAATAACAGCATGTGTTTATCTTCACTCAGCTGCATCAAGGCCAGCTGCCTCTAAACAAAAAGTCAATTTTCCTCTAAGCTCATAGAATAGCCTCGTGTTTTTCTTTACTTTGACACTCAGGTACACACACACACACTGAGTTTCATCTTTCGTTAGCTCTCTCCTCACTCCTGTGTCTTAAGATAATTGTGTTTCAGCCGCGCCCATCTCCACCTTTGTTTAACGCGTGTGGCCAAAACGTTTACATTTTCTCCAACTCTTTATTTCTTTCCAGGTAACTGGAGTCTGTGGGGAGATCAGCAGAGTAAGTTTCCTTCATGCACTTCTGCTAATGTCTTAAGTAATTCTGTGTTAATTGTTATTGTCTCGTCGCAATGATCCATCAGAGACCATTAGCCGGCGTGACGATTTATTCCCAGCACATCTTCTCTGAACCTCCTCTCAGCTCATAGACACATTTAAGTAGAGCTGTTTGAATAAAGACGTTAGTCTTTTATAAGGTCATATTTTCTGGTGATAGGAGCCACAGAAGAGATCATTCTCCAAGAGTTAATCTTTGTCCTTATTTTTTCTATATTTGATTAATAGTTCTGTCGGTTACTGTCTCACAGTGGATGTCCAAGCTTTAACACCCCTGCTGATCACGCCCTCATCTTTTTCCTTTGACTGTTCAGCTTATACAATCTGAAAGAAGAGTGGAATAACACATTCAGATGCACATATTAATGTTAACTCGAAAAAGAAAGCTTAACAAGCATCTGTGACTGTTCTGGCAGCACTTCTCTGACCCCCCCTTCTCTGTGGCCTCTGTGATCAGACGAAGACCCAGACAGTGCCGTTGATGACAGGGACAGTGACTACCGCAGCGAGACCAGTAACAGCATCCCACCTCCGTACTACACCACCTCCCAGCCCAACGCTTCCATGCACCAGTATCCCATGAGGCATCCGCACTACAGACACTCGTACAATGACGACGTCCATGAGCTGGATTACGATCACAGGGCCATGAGGTAACACACATGTTAAAGCCACTGCTTTGCTCCAACTGTGTGTGACTGAAGAAGGGTGGATTATTTGTCTTGAGTCTAGTTGGTAATACTGTATGTGATCTGTTGGGGCTGTGAAAATGCATATGGAATAAAAGTTAGAGCTGTCATATCACAAGATGAAGGATAAAAAAATACCCAAAAGTGTTTGTGCTCCCCAATTAAAACAACAAAAAAAATCCTTAGTGAGTAAATCCCTTTGGGATTGTGGGACAACTGAGCCCCTGTATCCTTGTTTTGTTTCACTGTGTTGTACATGGTAACATGTCCCCTTGTGCTCTCCTTCTCCAGAGAATAACCCTGGCCTCAGTGTATACAAGCATGCTGAGGCACAGAGTTCTTGTATACAGGTCATGTATTTAGATAGCCTCTGTGGTTGTCTTCTCTGTGTGAATGTGTGTGTATGTGTGCGGGCCTGCATCCTTGTGCGCATGTGTAAGCATCAGAAAAATCCCATATGTTTCCTTCTTCACAAGTTTGTGCAGAAAGCAAATGAATCTCTGGAGACAACGGTTGTCGTGAATATTTTTAGAAATGGTGACACTGGATGGTAAGTGTTACGTAGGGACATTTTCACTCAGCCTCACTGAGAGGACTTTATCAGAAGCTTTAGGAATGGATTCACAATTGAAACAGGTTTTGCTCGCCATTATCACACTCCACAAACAGAAACGAGAGGGAACGAAAAATCCGCAGTCGGTTCAAATGTGCATCTGAGTGAGCATTCAAAAACCTAGGGAGAAAGTGAATTATGCTTGAAAGTCTTATGTAACTCTTGAGAGTGCTTTCCTCTTGAGCCTCAGATGAGGGAATACACAGATGACATTTTTGTGCTAAAATGACAGAAATACACCCCCTAGAATTGAATAGCTAAGATTCCTGCTTCATGTTAGCTTTGGAGCGTGGACCGCAACTCACTTAAGGACGAATCTATTAATGATTAGCAAGATCAGGAGGAGTGATAACGGTGATCAAAAGCTGCTCACGTGGACAGCTGACTACTGTGAATCAGTCTTTTGCCAGGCAGGTCAGAGGCTCCGTTTTAGAGCTTTTAAGAGATTTGCACTGAGCTCTACTGATGCTCCTCTTCCACCTCTCCCCTCCTCCCCACCTCCCTCCCTGCTCCTCTTACCAGACGCTATGATAGTTTAGACTCTGCCACCAACGAGCGCAGCGATATCGACTCCGGCTCAGGGTCGAGCCGGCGCACCAGTCGTCAGTATTCTCTAGACAGTAGGCACTCACTGTCCGATAGGTGGGTCTCTGTGCCTCCTCTGCAATTTCTCCTTCTTGTCCTCCTCCTGCTCCAGCCTGTGACTCTGTCTCGCTGTGACGTCAGTGGTGGACTTGTCCCGTCCTCCTCGCTCGCTGTGCTTGCATGCATGTGCCCTTACCCTATTTCTGTACATGTATATCTTGATATATTCTGTAGAAACTACTGGTCCTGCATCTGTTCCTGCTGTGTTCCCGGTGAAGGGTCACAGACACAGTAGCTACAACAAACAATGTATCATACCCATCCTCTCCATTGTTAGAGGCTCTGTTCAGCTCTCTGTTTATGTGTGTGGGTGAGCGATTGACAGGATGTGTGTATGTGTGTGTGTGTGTGAGTGCTGTTTGATAACACTCTGAGACAGAGAGGTTAATTGCTAGCTGGAATTGGGGGAACCATCTACAAAAGACTGTGCACATCTGTTGTCATGACAGCTTGTTATTACAATCTCACCCTGTATGTAAGACGTTAAGGAGGGCCCTGTCTTGTTCTGGGTGTCCCACACTTGGTAATTATACACATTTAATTCCCACATGAGATGCAGCAAGAGGTCTTCACCCTAGTATGGCGTATTACTTTTGTCTTTCTCTTTAATTTTAGAAGAAAACAAACTCAGGCGTGTTTTAGACTCAAGAATTAGAGAAGCATTTGTCGCTGCCTGTGTCAGTCTGTGCCAGATGAGAGAGAGACGGCAAGATAAAAGATGAACAGAAGAAAGATGGGTGTTGTGACTGAGAGTTTCAATGGCCATTCATCTATTCTTGTGTATTCCCTCTGGCTCACGGCCCAAAGCCATAATACGGCTCTGCCCTTCACACGGCGCCTTATTGAACCGACACGACTGTAATCAATAGAGATGCCACCATTAAGTGTCAGTGCTTGTCCGGGTGACTTTAAGAAGTTGTATTTCTGTGTTTCAAACCTTTCTGTCTGACTCATGGTCTGTCCTGATGTTTAAGGGCCTCATTCATCATTGTGAATAAAGGTTACTGGTATTTACATTTTAGATGGATAACAAGACCACCTTAGTTCCGTAAGCCAGTAAATAAAACCCAGCCTCTTCTGAGTCATTTCTGTTCATCTGAAAAGGCCTAGCTACAGCAAGCATTTATGGGAAATGGCTGATAATGGCTTTGTAGTCAAGTGTGCTTTCGTATGGTGCATTTTTCTGGAATTATTTGTGTGTGAGCCGGTGTCTATAGAAACCATTTTGTGTTACTAAAAACAAGCTTCCCCTTGCAGTTACAAAGATGCATAACTAACCAAAAATCCCTGCCCTTTGTTACCTTAAAGTTTGGTTTTTTTTTAGGTTTTTTTCTAATTGTTAGCCGTGTCCCTGCTCTTAGCACATGTTTCAAGTGTGACGCCTAATCTTCTTATTGTGCAAGTGTGGGGATCCCTTGTTATTTATATTTAAACCCGTATGAGTGTGTTTATCTAACACGTGTCTTTATTCCCCTCCCTCCATTTTAGTCCCACAGACAGTCGTTATGCCTCATCAGGCGAGTTGAGCCGAGGAAGTTCCCAGCTTAGCGAGGAGTTTGTTCCTGAGGACGGGGAAAGCTTGCGAGGTTCTGAATTCTACGATGAAAACGACTCGTACCACTCCTGCCACTCCTCCGTCAGCTACAGCAAAGAAGACTCCCCAGGCTGGGATGGTGAGGACCACCAAGGCGTCTACAGCGACGAGGGAGGCTATCTCAAAGATGGGGGAGAAGAAGGCGCTCTGTACAACGAAGAGGAGGGAGACATGTATGCGGAAGAAGGGGAGTACAACTATGAAGATGAGGAGGAGATGCCTTATGAGGAAGATGAAGATGTGTACCCGCTGGATCGCATGCAAAGTGAAGACCAGGAGCCTCCCTTCACCCCAACGCCGTTGAGCACTGCGCCCAGCCTCATGCCGCCCTCTGACGGTGTGTCTCCCACCAGGCCACCTTTGGAGAAGCAGACATCTTTGCATCAACAACAGCCCCAGTCTCCCAGCGCAGTTCCTGATCTACCTCCAGTCTCACAGGACAGCATGTTGCCATCTGTCGCTGCAGATTCCACCAAGCCTTCCTTTGCACCTTCACAGCAAGAACTGTGCGTTACAACAATATCCACTCCTGCACCTCCATCACAGGTCACAGCTCTAGACGCCAAGCCCCTGGAGCCTGAGTCCAAATCTGAAGCACCTCCGGAGGAACCTCATCCCCTCGATCAGCCTCCGGCAACAGAAACTGCGTTACCGGTTACTGAGGAGAAAACAGATGAGCCTCCTGTTTCAAGGTGAACACTGTTTACACAGTTCTCCACATAAATTTTAGAAAGCACGTTTTACATACTATCAACAGTTTGATGTAGCTGTTGATGTGAACATGGTCTCTGTTCCGCACAAATACATGAGCTTAAGAAGATGTTAACTAATGAGAGCCAAAGTAGCGACACTTACAAGAACATATCCAGTTACAGTTTCAGAAAACTGAGCCCAAGTAGTACTTCCATACTGGAAGGGTTTGACAGAAAATGCTCAGATAAGCTCTATCATAATAAATTAACCACACATTTAAAGCGAGAGCTACATTCTCATATTAAAAACACATCAATGCTACTTTCAGTTGCGCAGCAACAGTAGCATTTCAGAGCTGTAACTGTAAGCTTTCTCTTCCTCTGTTACTTCTGTCTATTCAAGTATTCTTAAAGTATTCTGAGATACTTTACCATCTCAAGGCTAGACAAGTCTCCACTGGATTCAGTCTTAATTAAAAGGGCAACGGTCTGAGTTTTGACTGCTATAGCACGAACATCAGCATGTTACAACAGCAGTGCTGTCTGGTGAATATTATTAGCAGGGATCCTACTTTCATCTTATGGCTTTATTGTGTTTGCCTAACAATTACACTACTCTCAATGTATCTGTGGCCTGAATACATAGCTAAATTTGGAAAATTGCTTTGCTTTCAAAAATGTTATTCCAGCTTCCCAAAGAGAGAAATCATGGAGCCCGGCCCTGCCAGAGCCAAGGCCAACTGGCTTCGGCTTTTCAGCAGAGTCCGACTTCAGCTCCAAGAGGTAGCGCTGGGCACGTGTGTGTTGTAGTGTGTCATTGTGGTGCATTTGCTTGCATACCTGCAAGGTAAATGTGCGGGTGGGTGGGACAGTATGGTTTCCCTATTGTTGCTATGCTTACATTCATATTCAGTCTCTGTAGGCTGTTGCATCAATCCCTGCATGTCTTACTATTATTGTTGCATTTGTTCTACTTTTATTTTGACCCATTTTTTAGTCACTGCTGTGGTTCACTATACTGTTTATCCCCTCTATTGTTTTTTTTTTGCCATTTCATTATTTTCTTTTCAGTTGTTTGCCATCCTCGTAGCGATTTGCATGTAGTCCGTTCTGATTGCCCTGGCTGGAGCAGACTCTCAGGTGGGTATGGCCAGTGGTGTGTCAATCATTCTCATTTATATTGCATGTATCCCGTGCGGTTCATACATATTTATGAAAATCAAAAAAAGAAGCTACTGTAAGCCCGCTAAGCGTCAATTTCAAATCATGTTGTTTATTTCAGTTAGGACTGTTTATTATCATTGCAATGCTTTTATCAGCTGTAACTTCTGCGCGTCATTTTTGAAGAGGCAAGCAAACAAAGAATATGTCTTTCTGCAACTGATAAAATTTAAAGAAAGATTGCATGGAAAACCCTTTGGGTAATCATTTCTGTTTCTTTTTAAGATCCTTGTTAATAGATGGAATACCCACTTCTAATATAAAAAATTACTTCAAAATTAACAAAATAACTGTGCCATTTGTTTTCTCTCCATCTTGTTTTTCATGACATATATTTTTAACATATAAACTCATCTGTTTGTTGCAAATTCTGACAAAATCTTACAGCTGAAACTTGTCGTGAAATTCAGCTTTTTTTCTAATCTCTTGATCAGTTTTTTCTTTAATCTTTTGATTTTGTAGTTAATAGAAAGCATCCAGGTATCCATTTCACCGCTCTCTTTCTCCACAGGCCAGAGGAGAAAACGTTGGCATTGCCTCTCTGCTTCTGTCAGCAGGGTAATTAACGTTTGTTTTTGAAAAATACCTCCATTGCTGAAAATCTATAGCTTACCAAACAAAAGACAAGCCTGTTGTATTATTCAGTGTGTATATGTCCAGGTTGCTTGTTGAAAACTGTTACTGGAAATAAAGCTGACGTTATGTGCATGTTTTTCTGTCCAGCATGGGTGGTGCTCTGTACAGCATCGACAGCATGCCAGACCTCAGGAAGAGGAAAGCTATGCCTCTGGTCAGAGATCTGGTGAGTTTCTGCTCTAATCTGGTTATATTTGCTTGACTGAGTGTCGCACATCTCCCTGGTCCATCTCTTACTCAGCTAAACAGTGAGCACTCTCATATACAAAACCTACTCCTGTTTTCCTTCATCTTCTGTTTCCCCACTTCGCAGTCAACCTCATGCCTTCTAACATTTTAGTAAAATAGTAATATGACTAAGAGAAATACAAATACTCGATTTCTTTTGTAACTCGGAAAAAATTTACCAATACATACATATCTATCTATATATATCTATATCTATGTATCTATTTATATGTGTATCTATATCTATATAGATAGACAGGTAGATGGATAGATGGATGGATGGATAGACAGATAGATAGACAGACAGATAGATAGATAGATAGATAGATAGATAGATAGATAGATAGATAGATAGATAG
>JAOWBL010000019.1:4092090-4131871 GCA_028564865.1 Zenarchopterus dispar
ATATATATATATATATATATATATATATATATATATATATTTTTTTTTTTTTTTTTTAATGGTGTCTGCAGGTGGTTTGAGCCATTTGTCATCCAGTGGCTGGATGAAAATGAGGAAGTCTCCCGCGATTTTCTGCACGGTGCTTTGGAAAGAGACAAAAAGGATGGGGTAAAAGTTTCCAGCTTTTCTCTTCCATGTTTCATTCAATGTTTCACCTTCCTCGTTACTGTGCCCCACATCTCCTTGTTCAAACTCAGTAGTTTAAAAAAAAAAAAGCAAAAGCAGATGCAGCATTAACGCAGACCTGTATTCTTCTAAAGAAACTAATTAAAAGAGTAATATAGAAGAGGATGTGCCTAAAGGAAAATATACCTCTGTGGCAGCAGTAAATTGTGTATTAAGGCCATTATCCCAGAGTTGTGAGTTCAGGAAAGTTGTCCCTGCCTCATTACCCAGACTCCCCTGGGTTTCACCTACACTCACCTCATGCCAATTAGGGAATAGGTGCTAACCAGGAGCCAATTACAATGAGCCTGACAGGCTCTCCCACCTGTCACTGAGGGTCCGTCCAGCTGGCTGTGTGGCTGGTCGGCTCTGGGAAATCTCAAACTCTGTACATGCAGTGACAGACATCAAAGGTCCACTTTAATATAGTGTCTAATAGTCTGCCTGCATGGTCTTAGGTGGGCAAAGGTCACGCTTTGCTCACCGTTATTGAATCCCAGCCTCCCACCTGCTCCCTGAACTCATCTGTCTCTGTCGAAGTTAACCCTTTCTTTTTCTTTGCCCTTCTATTTTTTTCCCACAAATCTTTAACCTCCCTGCTCATGTTTTCTGCCCTACAGTTCCAGGTCACGTCCGAACACGCGCTCTTCTCCTGCTCGGTGGTGGACGTGTTTTCCCAGCTCAACCAGAGCTTTGAGATCATCAGGAAGTTAGAGTGTCCAGACCCACAGATCGTAGGACACTACATGAAGCGGTTTGCTAAGGTAGATTTAATGTCATCGTGATTTACAGTTTAATTATCACTCTTGAAACACAAAGCAGAGGTTTTCATTTGCTCCTCTTTTGCTTTCCTGTCTAGACCATCAGCAATGTACTTCTGTCCTACGCTGATATCATTTCTAAGTTGTTCGCCAACTATGTTACTATGGAGAAAGTGGTAAGTGACTTTGTGGGTTTAAACCAGCCAGCTGTGCTGAAGAGAGCAACACACGAGGTCACAACTGCACTTTATGATTATTTATTACTCCTTCTTCTTCTCAGCCCTGCATCCTGATTAACAACATCCAACAGCTCAGGGTTCAGTTGGAGAAGATGTTTGAAGCCATGGGTGGAAAAGATGTGAGTGATTCTGCTTTTAGTTACTAACAACAGCCAACTTTTTTTTTTTTGCTTGGTTTGTTGTGGGAGTGTAATAGTGTTTGTCTTTTTGTCTTTCTTCATTTAGGCGTTTAAATTTGCCAGATATAAAGACAGTAACCTTATTTGTTTCAAGTTTCATGTCGGCACATTGAACATGACAAGGATGAAGAAAGATTACGTGTGATTACATAAATATCTTTTAAATTAATGTCTATTTTTCAAACCTGAGGTACTTGTCATGAAATCAAACTCCAGCACATCTTGAAGTCAGTTTCCGTCATACCTCCTCAAATCTCTAAACCGAGCTTCAAAATTAGAAATTGGCATTTTGGATTTTAAAATGCATTTGTCTTCATTACAATCAAAATCAAGAGCGACACTATCAGAGACAAGATGAGGTCATACTGCAGCATCACCAGAGTTTGTTCATAAAAGCTGGTGTAAATGTCACTGGAGTGGGCAGATTTGACACTGATGTGGGCAGGAGCAGGCACTCAAAAAAAATGCCTGAATCAATATTTATGTAGCTTTAATCATGACACAGGAGGAAGCACATGGAAACGGTCAGAAATCCAGCAGCAGCAGGATTATGAAAACAGTCTACTTTGTAATTTGTTTTGAAAAGACATGTTTGAAAAAGACTACTGGAGACAGTGGATACATTATTTAAAAATTGCATTTTGCTTGACTTTTGATGTCTTTTCCTTCATCAACCAGTTGTTGTGTAGTAACCATAACAACGTATCGCTTCGACCTGATACAGGCACTGAGTTTATTAAAAAAACAAAAGCCTTTTGTTTTTAACAGTACACTATTTTACTATTAGAACAGACTCCTGTTTCAAGGCTCTTAATACAGTTATGTATGTTTGTTTCATGTTTCGGGTGTAGCTGTGTGTGGAGGCCAGTGATATCTTGAAAGATTTGCAGGTTAAGCTCAATAACGTCATGGACGATCTGAGCAGGGTCTTCTCCGTCAGGTAGAGTCTTGCGCGCACATGTTCACCTCTAAATACACACTCCAACTTGCATCCCTGCGGTTTATAAATGGCTGCACGTCCTGTCCTTTATAGTTTCCAGCCTCACATTGAGGAGAATGTGAAACAGATGGGCGACATCTTGGCTCAGGTGAAGGGAACGTCAAACGTGGGAAATGCCAGCAGCGTGGCCCAAGACGCCGACAACGTCCTGCAGCCAATCATGGAGTTCCTTGACAGCAAGTAAGTCAATATGGCTGCCAGGGACTCAAGTTTATATGTAGATGTCATTTAAGTTGTCTGCTTAAAAGTTGCCTCTCCATTCTGCTCCTCCCACCAGCCTGACTTTGTTTGCAAAGATCTGTGAGAAGACTGTGCTGAAACGTGTGTTGAAGGAGCTGTGGAAGCTGGTGATGAACACCATGGAGAAGACCATCGTTCTGCCGCCACTGACAGACCAAACGGTGAGAGCACACGGTCGTGACGAAACTGACTGCGTCCAACACGTGTACGAAGACTGATGCTGCCTGATGTTTCTAACATGGAGAAATACTCACATGCAGACATTTTCACACCCACATCACTAGGATCTGTTTTCCAACCAGCTTTCTAAGCATCCTAAATTGGGAGTGAATATTTCCATGAACAGAGATGAAAAGTTCTCATTTTCCTGGAGCACAACCTGCAGCAGAAAGCAGGAAATTTCTTTTCAGAACTCGTAGCACGCAGAAGCCCACACATGCCACAGACGTGTTCACACACACCTCTCACTGCCAACTATCAAATGAGATTGGAGAAGGAGGTGGATAACAAGGAAAGGGACTATGAAGGGAGACATTTTGTGTGTGATGCGAGTCAAGATGGCTCATGTAAAGATGAAATACCAAACTCCTCCTGCTTTCATGTACATGCCATCCGATCTTCTTTTCAACCCCGATATATTCAACATGGTCACACAGTGCTTTCATTTATCTGAGCAATCAAGACCAAACCCTCTGAAAAATAGCAAAATGATTTTTTAAAAAAAGGATTGCACCATATCATTGTAACATCAGCTCATTGCTGCTCTCCAGTATGTCAGCCAACAAACATTTAGGGAGAATCTTGCTTTTATGGATAAATCACAACAGAGTGGCAGAAATCTATTTACCCAGTGGATCTGGCCCACTTTCAAAAAAAATACCCATACATTATGGAAAGCAGCCTCTTACTTATTTATTTATTTTTCCTTTTCTGTTTTTGTTTTTGATATATATGTTATTTATGTTTGGTTATTATCTAAAGAGCCTCATATCATTGACAATAAAATGAACATCTTTAGTCACCAGGCCCTGGATCGGTCAAAGCAAAACTGTCTAAGATGATTTCTTCAACTGAAGTTGTGAAAACCTGTTTTGCTATATTAATTTACAACCCCAAATTTAAAAAAAATGAACAAATTAAAAAGAAAAGCAGTGACTTTTACATTTACTTTGACTTTTATTTTATTTCACAGTATGAACCGAAACATATTTCATGTTTTGCCTTCTCGACTTTTTAATGCATGTTAATATACAAAGATTCCTGCAAAAGTGTGTCAGAACCATTTAAATAATGTCAAAAAACGATCCAAGAGAACTCCTCTTTTAAGAGGGAAGAAACCTTGAGCAGGACCTAGTTTCATGGGGGTCCAGCTGGGTAGAGAAGGAAAAGGGAAATAGGAAAGAAAAAGAAGAACAGAGAGAGGAGAGGCACAGATGTACTGCCAGTGGTACAAAAGGCCAAATATATGAGCAGTCATTATCCGTTAGCTGGAGAACTAAGAGTTTTATGTACTGATACATGGTTCGTTGGTGCACTACAGAGACGACTATAGAAACAGGTGAAGACAGCAGACACTGAGGTGGTCAGAGGGTGGGACTGCAGGTCAGGATGCCAGTAGATATCCAACAGAGAAATCTTTTGTTTCGTTACGCAAAGAGGAAGGCCACGAGCTGAAGCAGGACAAACATGATCTCTGATTCCTCAGTCAGGAATCTGATTCCTCAGACTGCATCAGGCAAGTAAGCACTCCAGTACATAGATCGATTGACAAACGCAACAAAACAAAGAAGGAAACTTGTGTTACCTTCCTGTGTGTCTGGACACCGAAGCTGCCTCCCAGAGGCATCTGGGATCAACTTTCCCACAAGGTGTATTGTGGTCAGTTGAATCAGTATTCCAGGTCTTTTTTTAAATTTATTTTTATTTTTATTTTTTTAGAAGAAGAAGAAATGGGTGCTGTGTATACAAACATCCAGACTGTAATTACCAACAAGTGGTTGAGCTAGCCTCCGTGACTTCAACAAAGGTCTTTTAGCATCTGTGATGGCGGCATTAACACATAAATGCGAGATTTTACAGTAATATTCCAGATGCAGCCTTTAAGACCAGAGACGTCCTGGATTTTTTTTGAACAAAACAATGAATATACACAAACTGAATGCTTATTAACAGATGAAATACAACTGAGGAGACAAAACATGAAATATTGTGGGTTCAAAACATCTGCTGTGAAACAAAAATCCGAGTAAATGGAGGGGTCACTGTAATTTCCATTTCCCAAACCGTCCCACCTTTTCCTGAGTTATAATTTAGTTGTGACTGCAAGGTCTCCAAACAGGTGTGGACCGGTCCGTGTCACTCTAGTCCTGAGGCCCAAACTTGTATTTTGATTGATGTGGGGCTCTTTGCAGCTTGACTGACCCTCTCTCTGGTTGTTGTTGTGATTATTATTACATCCTGCTCCCACCGCTCTCCCTCCACAGATGATTGTAAGTACAGCACTCCTGCGTGTTTGTCTGTCTGTCAGTTCATGGTGGCCGATTTCTCTGCTATATGTGGCTTAACCCTGTTCTTCCCCTGTTTTGTACCCACATTACACCATCCCCTTCTCACCAACCAGTTCTCTGATCTGTCCCAACTCTGTCTGTAGTTTGAGAGGACAAAAGCATGGTGCATTCCTAACTCGTTCTGATGGGCTACCCAACCCCTCCTCACTTAAGCAGTCTTTGTCAGTCAGTCTCTTTTCTGCTATTTCTTCCTCCTGAACACTCTCCTTAAACAGGAAGTGGTGCTCCTCTTCTGCGCCTGTCGTTGCCTGGTTTCTTCTCATGCATCGTCTCCTGTTACTGGGTCTCTGGTGGGGTGACTGATCTCTTGAAGGTTTTGGTGTCCTGACCCACCTCCAGCCCCTCTTATTCGCCCCTCCCCCATCCCTCCAATCCCCTCTCCACCTCTCCTATCTGTTTAAACCGTGTCCTGCCCCCCCACCCCACCCGTTCCTGTGGGTTTGTTGCTTGCATCTGATCTATTCCAACACCAGTCTTCTCTCAGTATGGTGAACAACACTGTACTGCACTGTATGTCTCTGCAGACCTGTCATGTTGGTCTGTTCTGGTCTGGTTTCATGTTCTCTTGTAACAGTGAGTATTGTGATGCTATAAAATGTCCTGGTGCACTAAATATTATTTCTGAAGAGATTATTGGGTTGAGTGGCTGTCAGTCAGACAAGATGCACTTAATGTTGCGTGTAAAACTGTCTCACTCAGTTCATCCTCCACATATTTATTCTCATCTATGCTTTATTTGGTGTGAAACATAGTCTCATATAAGATTTTTTTTTCTAATGATCAGTGGTTCTTGCTGAGCTTGATCCAGAATGCTGTGCTTTTAATTATTAAGCATAATTTTTTTTTTTAAACAGTCATAGCTTTAATCCGAGGGTATTGTAGACAGAAGTTACTGCATAGAGCTTTGATGCATTTCTTTCAGAGTTGTCTGTTAAAAAAAGAAAAATTAAACACTTTGGAAAATGTGAATGCTCTAAAAACATGAATGGAAGTTTGCCTTCTTGTCTGTGTGCTAAACGTGGAGCCGGAGCTAACTTTGCAGAAAGATTTGACGCCTGTGGGTAGCAGCTCTCCTGGCCTACTGTGGAGTAGTAAAAAAGTACTACATGTACCTCTAATGCTGATCGTTGATTATTGTGCAAAAATCTTAGTCAGGTGTGGAGAATGCCTATAAAATAAGAATGCTTTCAAAATTAAGTATTTTTTTAAATCTGCTTGGAAAATGCAACGTGAGTAAACAGAAGAAAAAGGAAATACATATGATCAATATTTTTCTTTGAGCATCCTTCAAAACGGTATCAGTTCTTCTTGGTACTCTTGCACAGAGTCAAGGATTTTTGTAGGACCATAGACAGCCGCATGACTAGCCTAACAGGTATCACTGACCATCAGTTTCATGTTTAGTTTAAAATACAATTATTGACGGAAACCAGGTGTACATGGATATGTGAGGACAACCAAACTCTGACAGCAAACTGAGGTTGTGGACATCAGTTTCATGTTACACATGTACAACACAAGGCTGTTGTACAGTATTAGAAAGGTCTGACCAAGTAAAGACAGGGGTGTCCAGATGTGCTGCTGGAGCTCTTTTGACAGTAAAGCTAAACTAACATCTATGCCAACTTAGGCCAATAGTGTTCAACATTTGAGCTCCAATTGTAGCAGACAGATGTGTGATATGAAGTAATTTAATGTCAAGTATTCTCTCTGCTTCCTGTTAATCTTTTGTTTGCCTTGAATATCATAAAAATTAACCATAAACAACCTGATGCCAGTCACACCACATAGTGCTATTCTGCTGTTGCATGATAAAGTAAATAAACATGAAAACTGAGTTAAATACCCCAAAATCTAGCATGTCTTCTGCGTATGTATTTATCCCTCCTGTGTTTTCTGTCATCATGTAACTATTCTGCTTTACCAGCCAAAAGTCTGTCAAATATTCTTGTGTAACTTTAAAGCACAAAATATAGTTTTTCTTTTGAGATCAAAATAGCCAACTGACTGAAAAAGAATATATTGACATCTCTGACGGTAATGAGTGTATTTTTGTTGCCATTTTGATAAGTACCACATGAACTTTTGGTTGCACTCATGTATCTGATGAGAGTGAAAGTCAGAGAGCAGGGACTGGCCGCTGCTTCAAGTATTAACCTCATGCTCTCTTTCCAGGGGAGGCTGAAGAGTGCTTCTCACAGTGATGTAAGGACTAAACACCTTTAGATCAATGTGTCTTGTCTCTCTCCTCTGTGTCTTCTCTCTGTGTCTTTGTCTCTCAGCTCCCCAGTCAGACAAAGCAACAGAATTTCTTTTTCAACTTTTCTCTAACACAACATTCAACACAGCTGTCAAATTCCCAGCCTAATCTTACGTCATTTATTAATGTACATACAAATTCGTGATTCAAAGCTGATGTAATCCACAAGGTGAGGTCTTCATATATTAGTTTGACTTGGACTTAAAACCGTCACGTTGTTTTGTTTTGTATTAATAGGGTGTAATATTTCTTGCAAGCAGTATCACTCTCATGTCTTAACATGAGTGTTAAGGCATGAGTTTAACACAAGGCTGCAAATTAGCAATAATCTATGATAAGAGGACAGCTTTTTTAACACAAACTCTGTGAAAATAAGGGGAAAAAAATATGTTAACCAGAACCAACAGAAAACACATTTAGCTACTCAGTTTAAGCAGTTTAGCATAGGGCAGCAATGCAGGAAACTCAGGCGTGTGTTGTTTCCCTTGAAACGTTAGAAATGCAGCTTAAATGTGCAGACAAAAAGCTTCACTACACTTTTTTGCATAAGTAAAAAAAGTCATAGACTTCTGTAAAGCCATCCTTTAAATAATATGGGAGAAAAAATATATAATTTCAAGGTGCCGTTTGCAGGATTTAGTAAGAAATTATCTTACCTGAATATAGCTTTAAGGTGGATTTCCAGTAAAAACCTACACCCATCAGAGTGTTACTGTATACTTTCAATAAGTGTGTGCATGTGTGTGTGGGCACGGGTTTTCCTTCTGTACATAAATGCGTCTACTTTCCTTCATCACTGTGAGCTGAGCCACCTTCCCCTCTTTTTGTACCAAAATGTCTCACTGTGTGTGTGTGTGTGTATTTGTTCAGTGGAGTGTGTTGTTACAGAATGAAGAAAACACAGATAAGTGTGATAGCAGGACTTGAAGGAGAAAGTACCGTGACATCTGTAAGGCGGCTTAGAGTGGCTGTTTATGAGTGTGTGCGTGAAAAGCGTCGCTGTCCTCTGTGTGACACTAAGCCGTTTAGAGCCGCCCGGTTTTGTCACGATAATAACTGCTCGTCTACCTTTCTCCTTCCTCCTCCTCT
This sequence comes from Zenarchopterus dispar, assembly GCA_028564865.1. Classification (NCBI taxonomy): domain Eukaryota; kingdom Metazoa; phylum Chordata; class Actinopteri; order Beloniformes; family Zenarchopteridae; genus Zenarchopterus; species Zenarchopterus dispar. The sequence continues at coordinate 4,100,651 of JAOWBL010000019.1, forward strand.
CTTTCTCTCTTCCAGGGCACTCAGCTCATCTTTAACGCTGCCAAGGAGCTCGGACAGCTGTCCAAGCTGAAGGTATGATGTGTCTCTTGTGCAGTTGTGCGCTGGGCCTTGGCAAATGTCAGGAAAGGCTGAGTAAAAGGAAGACTCATTTTGTTTCCCTCCCGCTTTAATCTTTAGGAGCACATGGTTCGTGAGGAGGCGAAAGCACTAACACCGAAGCAGTGTGCTGTCATCGAGCTGGCTCTGGACACTATCAAGGTAGAGGTTGCAGTCAATAAAAGTATACGTCATACTAAGGGTAGCATATGCAGAATAAATCCTCTTCAGCTTCAAGAAATAGTAAAATATAGATGGATCTTTAGATCGGTGTCTTCACGGGCGATCACCCCTCATGTTTCAGATGTTTCCCTGCTCCAACACACCAGATTCAAGTGAACGGGTTATAAACAGACCAGTCCAATGTTGCACTAAACTAAAGGACCACATCCACAAGATGAGACAAATAGCAACACAACTCTGAAATGAGTTCATGCTTAGAGCTCTGCAGAAGCTCTGATATGACAACGGCTGAACACGTGGTTTTTTGTTTTGTTTTGTTTTTTTCTGAACACGTGGTTTAATGGATTCTGCAGTGTCTGGTTTGGGTTTTGTTAATGGATCCAAAATTTAAGAAATTCCTAAAGCAAAGACAGAAAGTAGAGCAAACAGTTACTTTGATCAAAATTAGTTTTGTCACTTGAAATAGTGCAGAGCTGCAGCTGACCTCATAGTTACTTTAAAAAACAAGGTTGAGAATAAGAGAATAAAACCTCAGTTTTGTCTGAGATTGAAAGGTCATGTATTAATGCAAAACAAATCCCAGAAGTATTTTTCATTCCTGATTGTAGTATCGAACCAGTTTGACCGAGTTTGTACAGATAATTCTTTGCTGGATCACATTGTAGCTGCAGTAATTGACTGATTACACGAATGTAAGAGACACTCGTAGTTTTTCTGAAGAGACATTGATGTGATTTGAGTTCATTTCATTCAGAAGGGAGTCGGTTGATGGTTTGGCCATATTTCTGTGCCTTCATGGACATGTGACCTTACCGGCAGCTTCTGTGGTGTGATGAGGTCACAAAGAGATGCAACATGTTTCTCTGACGAGATTAATTTTTTTTTCTTTGAACCTTTAGATTTTATTTCTTGTAAATTGAGAATTTTAATCTCAGAACATGCACTTCAATCATTTAAAAAAGACATATAAAAAAAGAAAAAGAATAGCAGCAGCAGCACATTTCAGAACTTAGACACCTTAGATGCAAAAAAATCAAAACACTTCCTATTTTCATGTGTGACAGTTTTCTGTTTTTGTCCACCTGCCTATGTCAGCAATATTTCCATGCTGGTGGTGTGGGCCTGAAGAAGACCTTCCTGGAGAAGAGTCCCGACCTCCAGTCTCTCCACTACGCTCTGTCACTCTACACCCAGGCCACTGACAAACTCATTAAGACTTTTGTCCAGTCACAGAATGCACAAGGTAACCGATTGGCCTTTACTCTGTCAAGCTCTTCTGTCTCTTTGTCTTTTTATCGTCCTTCAGATATCTGCATTTGCTTGATGTGAAGTTAATTTCCCATGTTGCCTCATTTTCTTTGACAGATTTCATTGTATTTCTGCAAAAACGCTCCGTACTTGTAGTTCACTGTTGACATTAGCGTTTCCTAAACAATAAGCTCTACGTCCTTGAAATGTCCCTTGTGCTTCGTGGAGTGTGAAGTCGAGACAGTTGCAGAACGATTTTTCCTTGTAGCTCTAAAATGCGTCTTTGGGCATCCAATTGAGGAAACAGACTATTATTTACACAATCTGACAGCTTTTTTCTGTGAAAGATTAAACGCCCATCCCTTCTTTTCTCGTGCTTTTTGATTTTGCTGCTCAGCCCCCACCCCACCATCAAATAGCTACGTAACAGCGTCGTCTTTATGGGAGCGCTGATGCTGACAGACTGCCCCTGGGCGACGCCGGGAGGGATGCCATTTCAGTGGAAGAGCGTTTAAAATTTAATCAGGCAAAATGCCATGCAGTTTGTCAAGTATACATAAGAATGTTTTCACAGCGAGAAACCTATGCGAACCTCACTTTTTTTGCAAGACCATCTTTGCTTTGCAGCTAAAAAAGAAAAAATCACATAGCGATTCAAAGAACTGGCAGAACAGAAGCTCCTTCAACTTCAGAGAAGATGCTTGTTTTTTTTTTTGGTATTCTTATGTTTAACATTTATAAACCTCATATATCTACATGTCTCTCCTTTCTCTGTCTACTCCCTCCTCCTGCCCCATCTGTGGGCCAGTGTTCGGCGGGAAGGGGGTGAGATTCACCACTAGTGAGGATGTTTACCCAGAAAAGGGTATGTGGCACTCAGGCTCAGGGCCTGAGACATCCAGGACTACCAGAAAGCCTCCAGAACGAAGCCCAGCTCCCTCCACCTTCCACTTCCCAACCCTCCATATGCATCCCTCCCCTCCTGCCTGCTCAAACTCATCTCAAGAGACAAATATCCACAAATTGAACACAAATTCTTCTTCTTTCTCTCGCTATCTCTGTACCTCTATCTTTTTGCCCACTCACACAAACAGGAGGATAAAAACTTTATGCATTCATGCATGAAATGGAAACACTGATGTCTGTATGTACAGAGCTGCACTGAATACATACGCCACAGACGGTATGTATGAGCAGACGCCAAAGCATGATGTACAAACATCAGAGAGAAATAATGGAAATGCATCAAAGTGTAAAGGAATCCTGATGAAGCATGATGTCACCAAAAGGCTGGAGGGTCGAGTGAGTGCGTCTGCGTGTCTGTGTGTGTGTGCACGAGTTTGAATGAGTGACTAGACAGCACTATGTGGCTCTCTCTCTTCAGCGAGGACCAGGGGGAAATCCCTTTTTTTTTCCGCCTCGCCAACGGTGTTGGAAATGAAAAAGGCTGATGAAGAAGAGTAGGGTTATTATTAGGGAGTTGATGACTTTTGGCTCATTTTGTCTGCGAGGGCTCACTGCCCTTGCCTGCTCTATTAGTGCGCACGCACACACACACACACACACACACACACACACAGAAACACCCACACACTACCAAATGCAGTGCAGACCTCCCTACAGTAATGATGAGAAAGAGTGACACAGCATGAACCAATCAGAAACGACCCCCCAGGTCAGGTGATCTGAACTCTGTCACTTTAAATCTGGACAAAAAGATTTGACTCTTTCTAACTCCCAGCACATTCAGATAAACTCGCATGATGCAGCGGCAGGACTGGATTTATCTAGTGTTTGTGTGTCTTCTATTATAATGAATCTTTTATTAACAATTTGAACAAAGAGAAAAATACATTTTAAACTTTTGAAAACCGCACAATAGATTTTCCTTTAGTCCTCCACCCTCACCCCACCCCACCCCACCAACACATAGTGGATCTACAGAAGAGAAAGAAAATATATACAGTATATATTCAGAAAAAACTGGGGGGGAACACTTTCAGAGAGGAGTGTACATAAAAAATGAGAAATTTAAATCAATCAGGCATTAATAACTTTCTTGACCTCATCAGTTCTATATAACCAGTTTTGAATAGTGGGAGATCTAGCATGGTTAAGTCTAGCTGATGATAGCTTTAAATATCAGACATCCAACAGACTATATAACCACATTTCATTGAAAGATCACGGGGAGGGAACCGCCTCTGAACTGCTATTCTGGCTGCTGTGATGCAGGACAACCACAGCTTACCTGACTTCTGTGTGGTTGGCTGTCTCATAAAGAAGTAATGCAGGATCTATGGGTCATTTTGAATTTGTTAATCTTGAAATAGTGTTAACTTTATTCCTCCAAAACATATACACCTCAGGGCACCCCCACAGAGCATGCATTAGTGTACCAACAGTGCCAAATGGACAAAATGAACAGTACGGATGGGGAGCTAACATCATCAGTTGACTTTTCTGTGGCGTTATATAAGTACAGTGACATATATGAAGATGAATATACGGCTGGTTGGGTTTTGTTTTTTTGTTTTTCAATAATCTTACAAAATTGTTCCAAACAGTATCTCAATTAATATCTCTCAGCAAACTTTCCAGGTCCTTTTGCTGTTTTTAATTGTATGATCCAAGGACTTTAAATATCTTCCATTTTCATCACAAGTTCTGGCTCTCTGAAAAACATCTCACTGATTTGGAAATAATAATTAACAGTCCTGCAAAAGAGATTTGGAAGTGAGTTTCTTTTACACCAAGTTGTGTTGTTTTCAGACTGAAAAACTGCTGACAAGCTAATGTTGAAATTTCCCTTTATTTATTTATTTTTGCTATCATTTTGATTGAATTTTAAAGTTTTATCATTAATAACAAAATAAGAGTTAAGAATTTGTTTAATTGATTAATTACAACAAAGATTGTTCCATTTTCTTATGAATTTTGAAGTTTGAACCTTTAATTGCCGTGTTTTGGTGGCTGCATTTCAGCAGCTCAGCTGACAAAATTAAAAAATTTTAAATATTGTCTTCAGATCTAAACCTGAATATTTATGAGAGGTCAGAGCTTTTAGATGCTTTTGAAGCAACTCAAAGGAACGTTGGCAGATTTATAGCTCAGAGGCTCCCCCTACAGGTGTGGATGTTATATTGCTTGTAAGACATTTAAAGCTTAATCTTGGTCGGTCTCTTGTTTTGGCTACACCCTCAAGTTTATCTTCTGTTATTGCCTCCTCTGAGTCTCTTAGTCACCTCTGCCACACTTTAGTTGTGTGGGCTCGTTTTTTTATCGTTGTTGGTCTGTGGCATGGTGCTGTAAAGTGATATGCAGATGTCTTTTGTGACAGCCTTGCTGGGAGTCCAAAGTTATTTTCAGTGGGGGTTTTTTTTCTGACAGTAGAGACAGGAAAGCATAAGGGCCAGACAATACTTGCTAAACGTAATCAAATATTCCTTCAAATGCAATTGAAACTGATGTTTGAACAAGAAATAGTTTTGTGTCGCTTGAAGTAAAATATGTTAGTATTATCATTTAGAAATATTTTTACAACAATTTTTACATCAATTACAACCTGAATTTAGCTGATGCTGAAACAGAGAACATATATAATTATATAGATATTAATACTGAAATGGGAGTTTGACCCTTAAATCATCCTTTCACCCACTGACTTCCACTTATCTGGATCTGGGTTGTGGGAGAATCGGCCTATGGAGAGGCCCTAGACTTCCCTCTCCTCATCCACATCCTCCAGCTCTTCCATTAGGATATCAAGATGTTCCCAAGCCAACCAAGACATATAATCTCTCCAATGTGTGCCTCAGGCACTTTGGCATGTCTAAAACACTTCCCCATCACTGTGTCCAGGAGCGATGCTCACTTCGGCTAAACTTTTCAACTTATCTCAAACAGAGGGTCCAGCCACCCTGCAGAAGATAGTCTTGCTTACAGAAAAGTTGGGGGGGAAAAGAAGACATGATACAAAACTGTGGTAATGCTGTTTGGCCTCAAATTTAAAATGATGCAATACACAGTTTAAATAATTAGCAAATCAGTATTTTACTGCCACAAATGGAATGCGTACAAAGATAAAAATGTCTCAGCAATTGAATGTCTGACTAACAAGGAAGCGTATCAAGTTCGGTCAAACAGATTTCACTGAGTAGTGTCGTGAGTCATGAGTGGATGACTAGAGTAGGGCAAATGCACGGAGCTCAACATGAGCTGCTGAAAGCATCAGCGGTCACAGTCATTTTTGTGCGCTGCAGCTTTTGAGCTCCATTATTTGTAATTGCAATAAATGAAAGCTGTGTGTCAGCATAACTAGACAGTACAAGATGTCTAATCTGGTGAAGATTTGCCATATGTGCTCCTCTGATTTCTGTGCTCGTTAAAGAGGAGAAGGCCGCCATTCCTTGGCACCACCTTCCTTTCCTCCTCGGCTGCAAAGTTTCTTTCTCATCTTCTGTGGACGACTTCCACAGAGTAGACAGGACCAGATGGACGACTGCTGCTCTCTTTGGTCTTGCTGGCAGCTTGACCAACAATCCCTAGAGAGCTGAAGAGAGCTGCACGCCAGGAACACTGCCATCTAACTCCCACAGACCTTGTATAGTGGGCTGCTGGTTAAACACACGCACACACAAATCAAATTGTTGCCACAAACATACCATCACTAGATCGAAGACACTAATTAAAACACTTAAAATTAATGCCCATCTGTCACTGTATCCTTCTGGAGATGTACATGGGTATGAACCACTTCTTCACATGCTGCACTAAACCACAGACGGTAAAGATCTGTCCGCCATCTCCCTCCCAGACAAAAGCCTGATTAAAGCCACTGAGACGAGCCACAGTCTTCCTCCAAATACAGTCCTGCAGCTAGCAGCATCAAACCAAGGACCCCAGATCTAGAGTAGATTCATCTAGGATGAAGAGGGACGACTTTATTCAGCAAGATGGGGATCACCAGATCTGAGATGCTGAGCTGCTTCTCTGGTCATCTTTCTCGTCTTCTTCCCCTCCTCTTACCATGCTTGGGTAAAAGTCTTTACCAAGGAATGGGTGTGTCCACCTCTGTAGACCCATCTGAGCATGCTGTGATCTGATTTACGTAGGGGGAACCATAATATTAGCTGACCTTCTCTTCTTATCTGCTGTCTTCTTCTCTGTCTTTAACTAACCCCCCTTCCATCCCAACAAACACAATGCATCCATGAGTGGGCACAGATAACCATCCTCAATGAATTCAAAATATTATCTCTCAGCTGCTGAATGTGTAGAAAGGCCGCTGCTTTAAGTCGACAGTTTAAATGCTAACACAGGATTGTCACTGTAGAGGTATTAGAGGTGTTTTGCCTCTCCAAAAGTTTCGTAACAGTGCTGCTTATATTAAACATGAATGCCCACTCATAGCAGCTTTGTTTACTTGTCCACTTCCAGACCACACAATGTGATCACTGTGCTGTACTATGATTATTGTAGAGCACAGTAGCATTTGGTCTCTCATCAGAGCACAGAGAGTCCATGTTTGTATATTCAAGGTGATAATGGCACCCTCATCATCCATCTTTCCCATCAGGCTCCGGGGTAGATGATGCAGTGGGAGAAGTGTCCATCCACGTGGAGATTTTCACTCATCCAAACACCGGAGAGCACAAAGTCACAGTCAAAGGTACAAAAGCAAATATTACTTTCCCTTTTTTTCACTTATAGAAGTTGGATGAAGGATTCATCTTAATACTGGGAATAATAGTTTCATTTTTTTTTAAAAAGAGAAAGATATTCTCACTGATTTTTTCCAGAAGTTTTAAGAGGTCACTTTCACCCTCACAGTGCAGACTTAAAACTTGGCTTCTAAACATGACATTTTAATGGTAATATGTCCCAATTCTAATTTCTTGTGTCTTGCCAAGAAGCTGAATATGAGCACTGAGGGAGAGCCAGTATTTTTCTTTTCATTTGCTTCTCACCCCTCCACAGTGTCACAAATTTTCTCGACAAGTCTCTTTCTCATAACCACCCACGTTTTTCCTCTCACTTTCCCTCCTCCTCCTCCTCATCTCTTGTTCTTTCGTCCTGCACCTCAGTGGTGGCTGCCAACGACCTGAGGTGGCAGACGCAAGGAATATTCAGGCCGTTTGTGGAGATCTACATCATCGGCCCTCACCTGAGCGACAAAAAGAGGAAATACGCCACCAAGTCGAAAAACAACAGCTGGGCTCCCAAATACAATGAAACCTTTACCTTGTAAGTAGCTGCTGGTGATGACTGTTCAGATGAGGATTTGTGATGCCGAGAAGCTTGTGTAATGATCTGCCTCCTCTGCAGCACCCTGAGCAATGAGGTGGGCCCTGAGTGCTACGAGCTGCAGGTGTGTGTGAAGGACTACTGCTTCGCTCGAGAAGACCGCACCGTGGGCATGGCCGTCCTGCAGCTGAAGGACGTGGCGTCCAAGGGCAGCGTCGCCTGCTGGCTGCCGCTGGGCAAACGCATTCACATGGATGAGACAGGCCTCACAGTCCTGCGCATCCTCTCCCAACGCAACAATGACGACGTGGCCAAGGAGTTCGTCAAGCTCAAGTCTGACCAGCGCTCTGCAGAGGAGGGCCGCAGCTAAGAGACGAATCAGAAGCTAAAATGCCCCGTCTGAAGCTCAATCAGATGTCGACACCTACTTCCCTGCTGCTCTCCTGAGCATCTGCAAGTCACTGCCCAAATATCCGGTGTTGTAAAAGCACAGATAAGACAACAGTAACCACACATCCAATGCTGTAAATACTGTATGTCTATTTCAGTGGGGGAGATGTGGTGCTAAGCATCACACATTTTCTTAGAAAAAGCACCAGTCTCTATATTGATGTTAGGAAGCATCTTAGAGTGTAATTGTGGAGTGCCCGTGTGTGTGTGTGTCTGACACACACACGGGCGCACACAGACACACACACATACACACACACACAGATTGGTCAGGGTGAGAAATATCTTTTAGCCTTTAATATTTCGGCTTTCCTTCTCACACCTCTCTAACCTCACCTCCCTTCCCCTGTACTTCCTTTGCCCCTTCCCTAGTTTGAGTCCGTTTAGCAAAGGGACCACAAGTGCCAAAAATCAATAAATAAGTTGTTGTTGCCAAGTCCAGCCCCAAGCACAACAGGACCAGTTGTTCAAGTAACCCACAAACTACAAGAACAACTGTACGGCCTCAAACATTCCAGATATCGGGTTAGGGAAACACACTGGGAATAGAGCACTATTTAATTAACAGTTTGGATTTATTTCCACCCAATTTCTTGTCTAGATTATATTTATATTTTAATAATTTTATTGATATTATATATTTATCAATCACCATATAGATATATAACAGAAATATATATGAAATATGAAAGACGTACATGAAGATACTTGCAGAAATATCAGATGGACGTGTGGAACTTGAAAAATTGTCCTTGTCTGTCTTTCTGTCCGTCTACCCTGTAACAGAGCACACTGCCTGACACCCTCAATGCCTTGTGTGTCGTTGACTCTTATACAGTATGTTTGTGTCTGACATGAGGATGGTCTAGAGAGATGAATCTGATGAAAACGCAACTTTAAACGCTTCAGATGTGTATAAGCAGTATGTGAGAAACTAAGCACACCCCTCCTAAACAAGCAGGAGTGGAAGCAGCAGCCAGGTGTTGTCAATCAAATCCACTTGATGCGTGCAAACCTCTATAAATGTTTTGGTGTCTTGGTGTATTCAGGTTTATGTTACCATAACGCCAAAGAAGGAAGACGTCAGTAATAATGTAAGAGAAGCGGTTTTAGCGGCAGGCCCAGTTCATTCTATTCAATTTAAATCATATAATGCTAATTCAGTTTAAGTTAAATTTATGACAGTATAGTTAGAAAAAGTCTAAACAACTATGACTTGGGAGCTGTGCATAAATACCCAAAAAACTTCAATGAACCGAAATGATGTTGTAAAGATCAAAATGTTGTAAAGACTAAAATTCCTTCACAAAGAAGTACAAGACTGCACAGAACATGATTACTTCACGTTTGTGGCTCTAAAGTGGGTTTATCAAGCTGCTGATTATGAGGTGTACTTAGTTTTTCACAGCCTGTTTCTGTATTGTGACTTATTGTTCAGCAAATAATGACACAGTTTGATACATGTGTAGCACATGTTGTTGTTTACCTAAAGTTGCCTGATTTTAACACCTAGTAAGGACCAGATTATGTTAATATGTGAAACCTAAGAAATGGAAGAAGATGTGTGTGTTTTTTGTGTTATATGTGTTTATAATGAGTGTGTGCGAGTGTGACTGTCTTTGTGTGTATTTGAAATATGTTTTAATGTTGATCCGTGTTGCCTGTCAACTGCAAATGTAATAACAGAGAAGCCATGACAAGCTGATTCGATTTGGGAGGATTTATGCTTTGCAAAAGATCCGTTTGCTTTTGAAAGGCCAAAGTATATTGCTTTTTGTGTTCCTGCCATTCAATGGTTGTGCCATCGATGCATTACAGAGAAGAAAAACCTCAATCTTCTGCTCTTAAAAAGAAAAAACATACTTACCAAATGAAATCCTGCATGTGTAAAAGATTACTTTTAAAAATATCTTAATGTGAGCCTGCAACAATTTTCCAACCCTCCCCCTGCAGGTCAAATATCCCCGTGGATTACAAACACACACACACACCCTCCTCCCCTGGGAAAACTAAGCATTCCAGTGATCCTGCTCCCATGGTCCCTTATGCTGCAGCTGCTGCATCCCAAAATCCAGATTTAGATGCTAAAGGGCTGCAGATCCAGACTGCAACAAGTCTGACTCTGACATTTGAAACAGGACATTTAGTTTAATCAGCATAGAGAGACAGAGATGTAGTATTAGGACTAAGAAGCGCAGGATCTTTGTCGCACCTGTAACAGTACATTTATATGGGAGCTGTGAGGAATTACACATTCTTTCAAACAACCAAACATCTAAAATCACGTGACACACGATGTCACGACTGACTTTTTTTTGCCATTAGGCATGTCTTTTAATAGCACTGTCATAAGGTTTACTGAATGAAACAAAAAAAAATGTATCTCAAGAGGATTGTATGCTTATATAAAGAACTGAGGAATTATTGTGGACTGGAATTGGGATTTCCAGGTTTAAAAAAAAAAGAGTCAAACTGTAAAAAAAAAAAAGCTGGCTTTTCTACTTCAGTCTCATTCCTTAGTTGCCACTAATGCCCCCCACTTCCCACCCCCATTATTGAAACTAGGTGTAAGAACTGAACTCTATGCATCTAATCTATAAAATCTTTGTGAACAAGTCATTTTCGAAGCAGTCTTATAATGTTTACATGATGGGTTATTATTCTTATTATATCAGCACAAAATGTTTGTCTGATATGTTGTAAATGCTGTCTGTTTCAGCGGGCCACGTATCAAAGCTGCAGTGGAGCGAATCAGCCTGAAATGTGTGCATAAGATGATAATCCAGAACAGAGGTGGATTGTTGTAAATAGCTCAGATGTAACAAATACACATCAGACTACGTGAAATGACGTTTGCTGCTCTTTTGTAGACTTCAGTTTTGTGCCGAGTGACTGGGCAGGTGGTTATCATGTATGGATGGGTGCCCAACCTGGACATGTAGCTGTTATTGACAGATACAGGAAGGCCATGTACACACTGGGGATGAATAACAAGCCATATGTGTTCGCTTACTGGGTCCAACCAGGAGCCAAATAAGTAATGCTCCCGCTTCTGACTTTCACACTGGCATTGTGGACCACAAATAAAGATGAACAAAAAAAAAGTACCAGTTTCAAAAAAATGTTATGTAACTCTAATGTGTACAAGGTCTTTTACTGACAAGAGGACCTCTGCACAGTCCTCTAATACTTATAAATAACAGGTACACAACTGTCACATAGCTGGAAATGCCAAGAAATACATCTTTATTTATTGCTGTTGACAATGATACTTCAGTGGAGGATGTTCTTCCTCCTTCAGAGGCTCAGTTTGTCTGTTGGGCCCGTCAGGTTTCCTCCTGGAGCAGGATCGCACACGGAAGTTGAGGACAAAGGTAGACGAAGCACAACGAAAAGCACAGACGCAGGCGGACAGGAAATGCATGGGCCGTCCCGCTCTGTCCAGCGGGCCCATGCCACACGGGCAGGAACCGGCGAAAACGGTGTACTTCCAAAAACGGTGCATGATAGGAACAACAAAGCAAAATGAAAAAAATAATAAAATGTGTTGTGCCAGCACGTATACTTATTTGATGTTAAATGCCAACTGTTGTCTCCTTTATTTTATTATGTCGTTATCATTTTCTATTTTTAAAATGTTTGTGAATATATAAATATGTATTACTGATGATGTGTAGTGGTACAAAGTACTCGCATGAGGATTTTTTTATACACGAGACGTTTCTACTTTTTTTTCTTTTTTTTAATTCTGGTTGTTCTTATTGAGGGGTAAGGTTCTGAGACTGCAGTCTCACTGTGTTTCTGCTTCCAATAAAACATGAAAAAGAGCTTCACGTCTTCTTCTTATTGTCTTCTTATTCTTCTTATAGTTTACAGATGGGTTTGAGTTTTAGCCCAAACTTTACCATTTTCCCAGTAGTAATGGCCTACATTCACACACTCCATTAATGTCCTTTTTAGTCAGTTAAGATAAACTATCACATTCTCCACTTTTAAAACTAATCCACTGATAAGTTTATGCAAATAATATTTAAAGAAGAATTAAATTCACAACAGCTCCTCAAACTTATTCAGATTCAGTTATGGTTAAATTTCCTACTTGTACATTTGCGTCCAGGTTTTTTAGACTTTGCGTAGAAAGGAGATCTTGAGGGAGTCTGGGACTACTAACTTGTCGGCACTGACGGTGGGTGGAGGCAAGGAGGGGAATGTGACGGGAAACCCTCTCTTGTGGTCCATCATGAGCTGCAGGGGCTGACTTTGGGAGTGATCTCTGAGGAGGCCCTGAGATCAGGAAAGATGGACACCACTGTCATGAAAGCATATTTGAAACATACGAACGTGTCATCCTTACAGCTGCAGGCAGTACCTGAACAGTGCGGATGAAATTTAAAGTGACTCTTTCGTCCAAATCACTGTTGGGAGTGTACAGGCTCAAAATCTTCACAACCTAAAATGAGAAATAAAAAAACACCAGCAAGTCATTAGACGCATCAAATAAAATGATAAACATGTGTTTTGCCAGGACAAACCCAGAACAGACACATAGACCCACCTGCTTGCTGGAGAGGGCTGTGCAGGTCTGAACTATGGCCTGTGCATCCGCCTGCGTCTTTTTCCCCACCTGCAGCAGCTGAGCTGCCTGGATGAGAGGCTCCAACGAGGCAACAGCGCCCCCTCCCTGTAAACCTCGGCTCCGCAGCCACTCCTCCAGCAGGCTCACGTTATAGCTGAGTGACAAGACAAAGACAAAAATGCTGAAAAAAATTCTGATGAAACTAAATATGTTCAGGAACAGTACTCACAATTATGCACACCAAGATGCAGCTTACCAAGATATAAAATGTCATACAAAAAGAAGTTATAGCTCTTTGTGTGTTATCACTATAAGTATATTGTGTTTGTCTATTAGTGTAAAACACAATTGGTTAATTTATTGACACTTACTGGACCCATACATGTCATATTAAGCATCAAGGTTGAATTGATGGCAATACATTGCACTCATCTGCTTATGTTTCTACCGTATTTGCATGCCGCGACTCCAGCAGCACATGTCTTTCCTCAGCAGCAGGCTGTTGAAAGCAGATGCGCAGATGAGGTAGGTGAGCTGGTGGAAGGCCTGCTCTGTCAGACTCTCCGGCAGAGACTGGCGGGTCATGGCGGCGTGAAGCGCCCCGAGCTCCCTCAGCACAGAGGCCATGGTGGGAGAATCTCCCCCTACGGGCCTGGGGCCAGAGCCCGCTCGCTTCCTGGAGGTGACCAGCTTCACCGCCGAGCCAGACAGACCCGCAATGGTCTCGCTCTCCAACAAGGCAGGGACTGAGGAAGAGGAGGAGAGGGGTGACAAGACGCAGTGGAGGGAAGAGCATCCACAGTATTAACGTCGTGGTTTCTGCAAGAGTACCTATGATGCTTTGCAGGCGTGTCTCAGTGATGGAGAGAAGCTGCTGATACGCCTGGATGCCGAGGTCACTCAGGGCACGGATTAAGTCGCTCAGGTCGGAGGTCAGAGGAACCAGCTCATCTGAGCAAAGAGCCTGAAAGGTAACAAGTTATCACTTTTCCTGGGAGAATAATCACAGAATCTTGTGAGCACAGTGATTACGCTTTTTTTTTTTAACTCATAAATGTTCTCAGCCAATACTATGAAAACATACATGAATAACTGGAAATTCATGCTACCTGTTTAAGTGAGTGCTGGTTCAACAAGTCGTGCAACAGACAGACGTTTTTCAGCCACAGTGCAGTCATGTCTACATCATTAGTATGTTTCTGAAGAAACACAGGACAGAAATATTAACATTAAGAAAGCAGCACTGACATATACTCTTTTTTATGACTCACTATTCTGGCACTCAACACACCTACGAGACAAGACAATCAGTGAAGTGTTTCAAAGTCATTAAGTGTTGACATTCTTCTTGAAAACTGCCCTCGGGCGTTAACCACATGGCTGACAGAGGTTTAGGAGTTCAGGTTACCTTCAGAGCGGCCTTCATGGCGGTGACAGCCGCGCCACAGATGGAGCGAGCGTGAGCTTGGTCTCCGCTGCAGTCGGCCTGACGGACACACAGGAAGAGCACGCTGGCGGGCAGCCCAGGAGCCAGAGACAGTGCGCTGTCAACACGGATGTCTGCCGCACAGACAGAAGGTGGGGTCATGTTTGGTAGCTACTGTACCGGGGAGTTGGTTACAGCAGGAGATCATTCATACTGCTGACATGTGTAACCAGCTGTTAGTGGTGGTAAAAAGTGATGTAAATGGGAGAACTGTCAGTCAAGAAAAAAAAAAAAAACTATGAAAACGACTAAAACAGCAAACCTGATTTGTAAATACTGAACAAAGCAGACCAATACAAAAATGCATTTCCGAAAACACAACAAATCTGGAAATACGGAAGACATATCAGCTCTTCTTCTAAACCTCACCTGTGATGATGTTCTTGATGAGTCTGTTTTTATCCATTTTCCTGCATTCCAGCAAACCAGTTACTGTTGCTGGCTTCATATGATGTGGGCAGGAAGTCTCTGGAGTCAGAGCTGATGGGAAAACCAGCAAGAGTTAACGCCTCAGCACAAACATGAACGAATGCAGAGCAGGACCCGGAGAACAAATGACATATCAAACCCACGTGAACCAAAATCTCACAGCTTTTCATCAAATCGTTCAAGTTCGACGATCACCTTGAGTCAGGACCCTTCTGAGCGACGTCGTGTTTCTTAGCTCCTTCACCTCCCTCCTCAGCCTCACACACTCGTATTCTCTGGCTACTAGCAGCTCCTGGAGCTCCTCGGTGGAAACACATTTATATTTTATCTTCAGGCCACAGCAGAAATGAGCTGGGGTTACATAGTTTTTATGATAATGGGAGCATTAAGCTCAGTATCAAAACAGGATGCATCATCAAACAAAACAAGGCAGTTAACCACACAAATGCTTCACAGAAGCACTTAAATGATGGCTACAAATGAAATAAAATGAAGTCATATTATTTATCTCCAAATAAGGGGAACTTTTGCATCTGCATAGTCTGCAGACAGCAAGAAGTGGCTTTTATTAATCTACACCTGTGTCTGAGCAGTAGATGCTGAACAAGAGACGGCCTGATGGAGCTGGCGCCTCAGAGCCTCCAGTTCCTCCTCCGTTTGACTGTGCTGCTTCTGCAGTTGGCTCTCCAGAAATCTGACAAAGACACAGGGACATATATGTGTCCACTTAGATTAGAAACATAACACAACAGTTAAGGGGAAGCACCTGCAGAGGCATTATGGGTGAGGAGGAAATGGCAGACTGACTTGTTGGCCACTCGTACAGCATCGTAAGCATGCTCCAAGTCTTCTCCATTCATCTTCACCGCCGTGTCTTTGGCCACATCCATCTTCTCCATCAGCTGGTCCTGTCAACGCAAACATAAACACACTCAGATGATGCTACGCGTTCCTTTTGCTGACATGTATTTTTATGAAAAAGTACACAAATCTGTAACAACATAAGAGCTTTTACTCCATCGCTTATATTTACTCACCAGTGGGGTTTCAGAGCTCCACACAGAGAGTCTCCTCTCCAGGTGGGGAGAGGTCACGCTGAACCGCCGCACCTCATCCGGGGAAGGGAGGGCAGATTGGAAGGGTGACAATGGAGTCGAGGACGGAGAGAGAGGCTCCAAGCTCAGACTCTGGGTGGAATCGGTCCTTCTGTGAGCCTTGGTTCGCTACATTGTGAGAAGGAAAGGACATGAGCACCACGAGTGGGCTTTTGAGAGCACAATGGTGTTTTTCATTCAGCAGTGCTTCTGCATCTGCAGGTATGAACCTCGGTGAGCAGACTCATCTCCCTCAGGTTGTCATATCTCTGCTCCAGTCTGCTGAACTCCCTCAGGAGACCCTGATACTTTGCTTTCTCATCGTCCAGTTCTGCCCGAAGAGCTGCGCTCGCCTTCAGTACAGCCTGCTGCACGCACTCTGCACACACAGACACACAGCAGAAAAAAAGTGGTACAAAACTGCAACAAAGAAGCAAAGAAGAAGTCAGGTTGTTGGTGTTGGTTGGTTGTTGGTTGGTTGTTGGGGCCCACCTTCCTGTGTTTTTTCTTGCTTAAGAAGACGAGCAGAAAGATCTTCTTTTTCAGAGTAAACGCTGTCCTTCTCTTTTTGTAATGCTTGCAACTCCTGAAAACAGTAAGAATAGATTTTAAAACTTTGGAAAGTACGCAATTATTTATTGGAGAATGATCTTTGAGTAAGTTAAAGAAGTTTCAACTTACTTGTGTAAGTCGAGCAATCTCCTGAGCAGCTTTCTCCTCAGCTCTCCTCCTTTCATCCGCCTCCTTCTCGCTCATAGCTGGGGAAGGTGGAGGCTTCTCCTGTTTCTGGCTCTCTAGTTTCTGTATGATCACCCTCAGAGCCTCCAGCTCCACACTGGCAGCATCCCGTTCTGCATTAAGGGTCTCTCTCAAAGCGGCACTCTCCCTTGCCTGGATAAGAGCAAAAACAGCTCCATCATGCAAATCCATTATTTTAAAAAAACTTCCAATCTGAGAAATGTTTGTGTTATATAAGTCACACCTCCTGGTCTGCTCTCAGCTGCAGCTGCATCAGTTTGACTTCCATGCCCTTGTTGAGCTCTCTGTACCTCTCCACTGAGCGCGCCTCGGTCTTTAGTTTCAGCAGCTCTCTCCTGGCGGCCCTGCGGCGCACGCAGCACTGCATGAACACCACAGCTGCACGCACCCGCCTGTACACCCGCCTCGCCAGCCACCCACGCACTCTCGCCTGAAGCAACACAGCGGCCCGCTCAGCGACCAGCTGAGGGCGAGAAGAAGGTTTGAACTTCGAATCAATCCAACTCATGTATTTAACTTTTAAACCAAATATTTGCTTTTCAATGAGAATAAAAGACCCTCTACTCTTTATTCTCAAACAGGTGTATGGGTTGAAAATGGTGGTGTTGAACTCTGACCTGTCTGTATCTGCGGCGTTCCAGCGTGCCTCTGGTGAAGGCCTGGATGGTGAGAGTGGCCTGTCGGATCGTGAGGAACAGCAGTCTGACTACCACCATCCGGTACGTCTTCTGGATGACCAAGACCGCCTTTGTGTAGCGCCGAGTCTGAGCCAGTCTATAGCCATATGACGAAGAAATCACAGATTTTTTTTCCTGAAGTTTAAATTCATATCACTTTCTGCTAGATGATGATAAAAGGTCCCAGAAATCTAAAAGCTGCACTATTTTCTAGTTCCTGCACAGTATTGTGTAGCATCTAATACACTTAGGTTCAGAGACAGACAGAGCCAAGACAGAGCCAAACATTAGTCAGGCTTAATTCATTTTATTAAAAATATATAAAAAGAAAAGATCGTTAATACTAAAATTAGTATTTGAATTTGAACCTTGGGAAGGACATATTATCAAAAGATTTTTCTTTCAAAAAGAGAACTAAAGTGCGAAGCTGTGTGAAACATAAATGTGACCCAAAATCTAGGATTTTTTTACAAAAAAAGATAGGAAAATTATCCAACTTAAACAGCACAAAAAATTATTCAGTTTAAAAAAAAAGTCTAATCTCAAAGTGGTAAAAGTATGTTAACTATTTTCCCTGTAGCAAGCTCTTTCAGTAACAGTTCAGCACATCATGGTCAGATGTCTTGATAGTTGGAGTTAATTGGACTAATTTATATTCAGTTGTTCTGATACAGCCAAACTGGCCAGAACCATGACACTACTACCTACATGTTTCACAAATGGAGCACAGTTTTTATGCTGGAATGCAGCTGTTTTATTTCTCTAACTTTTTTTCTAATCTGCTCACAAAGCATCAACCCTCTGCCTTCTCATTGTGCTTTTCTTACCACCCTTGAGCAGGTTTTATGTACAAGTCTATGAAAGCGGTTCTTGTTTACATCCTTGACTTGTGTGAAATCCTGATGATATTGAAGGTCCCATTTTTCCTCAGAAGCATGAGCAGGTTTCTAAAGTTCTCACCTCCTGGCCAGGGCTCCTCTGCTGTATCTCTGTATGGTGACAGCTGCCCAGCAGATCCTGGAGTATCTGATCCGTGCCAGCCATCCTTTGACTTGACTTTGGATGATCACAGCTGCCGCCCGGAGCCTCTCAGCTCTCAGCCTCTCCAGAAGAGCCACCTGACCCGCCCGGAAGAATACTTTGGTCTTTCCAAAGCAGTACTGGTCGGGGTCTGGGATGAGCTGCGGTAAGGCTCGTGTGCACAGGGCCTGGGCCTGCTCCTGGCTCTGAGGCCCTCGAAGCAGAACCCGATACCTGCTGAAGAACTCCTCATACGTCCATCTGGGGATACGGATTTAGCACATGTGTTTCAGTGGAAAGCAGTCTGATATTTATAGTCAAGTATCTTTAGGCCCTCGCAGCACTGCACAGTTATATATAAAACTAAGGTGAAAGTCTACTGACTGCTCAGTACCTGGATGGATAACCCGCTGCGCTTATCCGAATGGTCTCCAGCACCCCGCAGGCTCTCAGTTGCTGGACTGTCCTTTTAGGGTCAAACCTAACCATGAGAGGATTTTATTCACTGTTACATTGGCATACAGCAGCGTATACTAGCTTAACTGAGAAGTCGAACCGCGTGAGGACTCACATAAAAGGTTCTTTTAGGTCGTTGGGTTTGATACAGCGGACATAGTGAGGTGTGGTGCTGTTAAGAGTGTCCATTAACATCTGTAGGGACTGACGAAACTGGCAGGCACCAAGAGAAATCCATCATCACACTCGATGACACAGAATAAGATAAAACAGCCTGTGAATGAAGGGATTACAATAAAGAAAGAACAACTATGTCACCTGGAAGCCGACGGTCAGCTTATGCTCTCTGGTGGCTCTTTTCCCAGAACGGACGCTTCCATTGGCCACAGATTTTGAGGAAGATTCCTGCTGCTGGAACAACTCGGCCACCAGCTCAGACTAAAGCACAAACATGCACAGAGATGAGCATATCTGCCGCATACTGGTTTCTTGTAGATCATATATCGCTCTGGCAGGGTTTCATATTGAATTTCTACCTGGCTGGCTTTGAGAATATTAATGAGCTCTTCAAAGACTGTGTCTCGATTCTTGTCCAAAAAGCCTTCGCATTCATACTGCACCTGATTTAAGGGAGGGTGAATTCATGAAGTTGACCTCAAATGAGTGCGAACAAACCCGAAAGCCAAAATAGATGAAGTATTAGGTTACTTACTGTGTCAGCAAAGTGTAGAACAATAAAGGCGCTGTTGGACATCCGAGGTTTCCGGAAGTGAGGATGGGGCTTGCATGTCAAGTGCTGATCATACAGCTTGCGCACCCAGCTTTCATCTGAACCTTTAGGCATCTGGATCATGCAAAACAATTAACACAGAGGCTGAAGGGACACGGGCAGAGGAAATGATCAAAACAGAGGACGGAAGAGACACTGACCCTGCACTCCTCATCTAACAGGTCAAACATGCCCAGTTGTCCCTCGATGAGGTTGATACACTCCTGATTGTCGCTGAATTCAATCCTGTTCCAGGCCAGCTCTTCACGCATGTACTCTTCTTGCTCCAAGTGGAACACATGCTTCAAACAAAACACATTTAGATATTACCAAATAACAGAGACAAAATGTACAAAAATAGAACTAAGAGAGTCTGTCCTATGTATGTTATTTGTATTTTAGCAGGATGAATGCAAACGCATATTTTCCTCCCATTTAAAATGTCCCTTCAACCTCCCTCTCTGTTGTGCTGCAGCTTTCTTCAGAGAAGCTTGTCGTGCATGCACAGATTGGTAACTTGTAACTAAAGAAGTAGTAATAACTGGCACTAATATTCAGAGGCCTCTCCTGGCTTTTATTAGATGTTTTCCTCAAGATATGATGGATTAAATAGAAACTAAACATCACATGATGCAAATAATGCTCACGATTTAAACAGTTTACACAGAAATAAGAAAAAATCATGCCACCACCAGCACCAGACTTTTCTTATTACGGACACCTTGTGCAAATGTTGAAGTCTGTGATTACATATAAAAGCTATTTCCACAATGACTTGACTTGACTTGACTATTAGAAGATGGCGGGATGCATGGAGCTGTTTGCAGCATAAAAATACATGTGATAGATTTGTTTCCTCGACCTTACTCAGTAGTTTAGTATGTTTCTGACATTTTAGACATAAAAAAGAAAGAAATTTACAAAGGATGAACCTCCAAAGACGAGGATGACACAAACTAACATTGACTTTGAAGTAAACCAAACACAAATTACAGTCACATGACTCACCCTGTTGAACTGTTGCTGCAGCTTTTCATTGGCATAATTTATGCAGAACTGCTCGAAACTGTTCCTCTCAAAGGTCTCAAATCTGCTCCGAAAGAGAGAAACTTGAAAATGTACTTTGATGACACACAAGAAAACACTGACCGGGCACGGCTCCTAAACACAGAGCCAGAGCTCATTAACTCACCCGTAGATATCCAAGACCCCTATGAAGGTTTTGGCCTGTCCCCTCTGGGTGCGCAGGGCTGAGTTGAGCCTCTGGACCGTCCAGGTAAACAGCTGACCGTAGATGTGTTTAGCCAGTGCATCTCTGGCCTCCAGAGCCTGCTGCCCTGATACAGGCTTGACCAGCATCTCTCCTCCGACTGCAAGTCTGCGATGACACAGCCAGTGAGCCATCTGTGATCCCTCAACGCCTAACAGCTTGGAGAAGATAGCTAAAGAGCGGTCATCTGCCTGAAAATAAATAAATAAATAAATAGTCCTACTAAACACTGATTTACAGGAACTGGCAAGGGTTTGGAGGAGAACAGGCGGAGTATTTACATCGATGTAGCTCCGATCAGAGCTTCTTGCACTGGCCTGAATGTTGACGTTGCCTAAGTGCAGCACAGCTGACAGGATCCTGAATAGCTCCATTTGCTGGTCATGCTGCACACCTGCAATTGCAGCATAAATGTTTCTGTTTTATCTTAGAACTTCTACACCGTGTGGATGCAGACATGATTTACCGAGAATGGTGAAAGCATTGCGAGTGCGCTCAAGGTCAGACAAATCATCAGTGCCAGGTATCTGCATGTCTCCTCCCTGGTTGGTGTAACGGAAACGCTCAGGTCCATCTGGAGCGCATAAGACACATCACACTCACACACACACACTTCGAGCTCAGACCATGCAGACGTGATAATCTGAATGATCTGAATGAATGCAACCGTGACTGACTCTCACCCAGTTTGAGTGATCTCATTTCAGGGAGGTCTTTGGAGGCACACAGCTGATAGAAGATGTGGTAGTTTCTCTCTGCTGACGCCTTGAGTAAACAAATAAAAGCATTCATGAACATTTGAGTCACCAGCAGGACATGCTGTTAACTTTAAACCAACTAGATAAAGTATTTTTTATTGAACAGGACCAGGGGAAGATTACCTGGAAGACGACCCTTGACTTCTCCAGCAGATACGTCCTCATGTTTGCACCGATGATGGCCCCCCTCCTTCCAAACCCGATCTCAATGTACTTTCCGAAACGACTGCTGTTGTCATTTCGAGTGGTTTTAGCATTTCCTATAGACTGCAGACAAAAAAATGTCTTGATTTCTTACTAAAGAAAGAAAAAAATCAAAAAGGGAAACCCCTGGTTCTTTACCTCCATGATGGGGTTGGAGGCCAGGACCCTCTCCTCCACACTGGTCTGCTGTGATGCTCCTCCAACCACAGCAAAGTATCTCATGGTGAATTTGGCTGAGACGGTTTTTCCTGAGCCAGACTCCCCACTGATGATGATCGACTGGTTCCTCTCCTCCCTATCCACAACCAGGGTGACTATCAAGTCCAGTATATTGAACAGGATGCCATGACATGACTTTGACTCCCCAAGGGCTCACCTGGTCATGGTGCGGTAAGCTTCCTCTGCCACAGAAAAGATGTGAGGCTCCATGTCGGTCATGTCCTGACCGCTGTAGGCGTCTATCACCTCCTCCCCATATATGGGGAGCTGGTCATAGGGATTGATGGCCACTAGCACAATACCTAAAGAAAGTAATGTCACCGTTAGAGGAGGGTAGTTTGGTTTCTGCAACACAAAGCTGTAGCACCAACTTCAAAAGAAGCACAGAGAAGGTGGGTGGAGCAAACTGCTCCACTCTCCTAAAACAAGCTACTATATTATATGTAAACATAACGTGAAAAGGAAGCTTTTGTATGGTCCTATGTGGTCTTTTAGCCAAATATGAAGATAGGTAGGTGGGTGAATACATTAAAATAAATAAATATTGATATTCCAGATGGCACATTTAATGAATGTGCATTAACTTATCAGGTAAAACACAACTAAATCTCAAACTAGTTTTATGAAGGGTGACGGGGAGTGAGCCGTCTCCTTGTCTGAACCTTTGACCTTCAGATTTATAGACAACGTTACGAGCTGCAGTCACACAAACAGAAGCCCACAGTAGCTGCCTGAATTCAGGCATTTTTGCCAGCACGTATCTGAAGAATTTTCTTCCACCCCTGCTTGGACAATAACCCCTGTCCTCATGAGCTCCATCTGGGATCTGAAGCCATCCGCCCATACTTTGCTCACCGCAGTATGTGTAAATGCTGCTGTAGTCCAGAAATCGAACCCGCAGATTGTGCAGCACAGCAGGCTCATGGAGAAAGCTGAGAGCCGTCAGGTCATTCTCGCCCTCCAGGATGTCAGGGTTCCCCAGCGGTGGGAGTTCAGATGGAGAGTCCACATGGTAATGTACCGTCTATCAGTGGAAGAGCAAGTTGGAAGTCTTTGACATAGCAAAGACCTTTAAAGTTAATGAAAAATCATGTTATTTTGTGAGCAAGTGAAACATGTCTCACGTTTCCATTGGAAAGTTGTAGCAGCAGTTGCTTTTCTCCAGGCCTGTAGTCCTGGAGGAGCTGGGCTGAAACCCACACTGCATCTGGATCAGGAACCCACACAGTCTCCCCCTGACAAAGAAGCAGACTGTTACACGTGTACGTCTGTGAAGTCGTGTGAAAGTAATCTGGAGGTGAAGAAAAGTCAGAAATCTGAGATGGGAAAAAAATGTCTTTACAATCAGTTTTATTTCTGTCAACCACTGCTTAGCTGCCACACTTCCTGACCTCACCCACTCAAGATATTTGTCACCCATCAGCATAAAAGGCCCTTAAACTGTGTTAATTTTTAACACCGGTCATCCTTCCTCTAAGCTTCCAGCACGGATTAGCCATTTTTCTTCAACATCACAATTTTAATTTTTTAATCATCTGAAGATATTCAATAGCCACTTTTATAATTCCTTTCAATACTGAAAATATTTAAGAAATAAGGAAATGAGTCTTTGCTCTCTGTTCTCATGGATCGACTGTACCAGAAACAGCATTATTTTGGGGCTAGAAAAAAAGCATGACAAGTCATGACAAACATTTCCACACATTCATGCTCAGTGAACACTAGCATTGTTTTTGCATTTTAAATATTTTTACAAAGACAATGGACCTATAATGTTGATTTAAAAACCCAAAATATCAGCCTTACCTTTGTGTATAGCTCCAGAGTTGCCATGTTTTTATACATCAGATAATTTGAGAAGACATCATTTAAAATATCAGGCTGGATAACATCCGATCGCTCCTGACAGGGGAAACAGCCGGCATCCCGTTTGTCTTCTGTCCAAGTGACACTATTTTGAACTTTGTTCACACTTACATAATGAAATGGTCAGGTTAACAGTTAATCTGTGGGAGGATGCGGCAACTGGATGAGCAGCATTTCAACTATTTCTGCCGGTCAGTGTAGCTCCATAAAAAATATTTGATTACATTGACACACATCGCAATGCAGGTTTGAAAACATTCACTTTTATTAGTCTAATATATTTATGTATGTGTAAAAAGAACAGTCCACTAAATTAGCGACATACTGACAAGCTTTATTAAGTAGCCAACCATATTTATTTCAGCAGGAAGCCTGCTGATGGTGTGAGGGCCTTTCATGATTCCAGCTGGATGTTGTTTACAATTGCCATTTAGCAGGGAATTTAAAAAAAAAATCATTATTCCTAAGATAAATGAAGAATTAAAAATGTACAAATTGTGGCTGTCAACAGCATTGTGCATGGGTTTATGAGGCAGCATGTGTGCGGTAACATTGACAGTAGGGAAGAAAAAAAAAAAAAAACATGATAGTAAATTCTCATGACATCACAGTAATAACTTAACCAAAAGTGGTTCTAAGTAATTTCACTCCCACTGCCCTCACCCGCTTCGTTCACTTTTCCCCCCAAAGTGAGGAAAATACTCATTGAAAGCCAAAAAGAATTTTTCAAAACGATGTGTCCTCTCTTTGTTGAAATTCTGAGTGAGCCATGTACTTAAGAAGCTGATGCAAATATCAGTACATTACTGAAATTACACTGAAACCCTCTCCTCTCCTCTCCGCCAGCTTCAGATGACACCTCGTGCATTAGTTACACTGGTCGTGGCAGCTTGACCAGTCCAAATCAGCTCTCCTCTTTGTACTAGTCCCACTAGAGGAGATCAAAGTCTGCAGGGTCACATTATTCATGGAGAACATTGAAAATTTCCAGAAAAAGATGCTTAAACTATAAAATGTACATTCCAAATTAGCCACAGACAAAACACATACAAACAAACATACAAACCCAAAGACAACGGACTTTCTGCTGACATAAGACATTTGGAATTGGCATGATTGTCGCAAAAAAAAAAAAATAGAAACCCATCTAAAAACTTTTTAGTATAAAATACTCTTTTCGCCAAATGCTGAATTTGACACACTTTGGGTAAAATCTACTATTTCAAAGTTCATTTAATGTCATTTCTTGTTTTTGATTCTTTTGTTTTAGCGTTTCCTCATCAAAATTCTTCCGGGCTCATGAATGCGGCTCAGGGAGTCCCATCCCCGTGGGGTTGATGGTGACGACAGCTGTTGAGGTGGTACTGGAGTGAGGTTTACGTTTAACCTGGATGCAGATACTGGAGGACAGTTCTTCAGGGATGGAACAGGGTTCCTACTGTTCATCGTCATGTGTGAATCCTTATGTAAACCTACAAAAAAAAAAACATCAAAAATTGTAAATTCACTGTTTTTCAAAATGTTAGGTGGCATTTTATTGTTTATGATTCAAGTCTTTCAGTTCGTGTGGCATTGTGTTATGTGGACCAAAGGTTCCAAAAAAAAAAAAAAGAAAAAAAGAAAAGCTAAATATTTTTACATTTTAACACAAAGGTGTGACTGAAATCAACGCCACTCACAGGCTTGATTTCAGGTTAATATCTCCACCCACCTCTGCTATACGCTCTCCATGTCTTCGCTGCTGTTGCCCTCTTCCTTCAGAGGCTCTCCTTCATGGGCAGCCTCCTCGACATGGGCCAGCATGTCCGCCATGAGCGCCTCTTCCAGCCTTTTCCTCACACTATAGACCAGCTCCTCCTGTTTCCTACACATAAACAACAGGAAGGCGTTACAGTTTCAGTTGCAGCTGCTGGATCAGCACCGAACAGGTGGTGCGTTTTTGCAGAGAGTAGAGGTCTCTTATTGTAAACTGTGGAAATTTCAGCAGCACTTTTAGAAAAATTATTTTTTAAAATTGGCTAAAATCTCACATGCTCTACAGATAATATTATATTTATGTAAATAAAATGTAAGTTGTCTTGATAAAAATGTGGTAAAACAAAAAAAAAAGCATTAATATGTTGCTGCCTGAGCAGTTATTTCCTCTCGTTGTTGAAGGCAAACCTGCTGGCATATTTTTCTCCAAATCAACATACCCAAACAATCAAACAGGAAATATACTTTTATCCAACTGCCAGGCTTCTTTTAAAGAGGCACAACTTTCTTTTAATCGGACAACTGCTGAACCATGGCACTTATTAAATTATAAAACAGACTGTTCTGAAAGTGCAAACACAGGAGTTGTATTTTCAGCTGCTTCTTCCTGTATTTTACACAACTACTCCAGCTGTGTTGTGGTGAAATGACACATGCACCGTGGCTGTTTCCATCATTTTCACAGGCACTTCAGAGTAAAAAGTGAACAGAAAAGTAACTAATGTCACTTTAACAGATGGAGGAAGGTATTTAAGTGATGCATCATGCCTGAAAAGATCTGTAGGAGTCATATCACATAGATTACTCCTCAGGATAAAGGTCATGGTGGCCCCTATGGGTGATCACACACCTGATATCCTCATCTGTGACTATGAAGGCTTTGCACAGCGGCTGAGTTGTGTTGAGCCACACTCCTGGATTCTTCTCTACAGCGGCAGAAAGTTGCCCGGTGATGGGAGCGGCGCTGGTGTGGAGAGCACTCGCTATAGCTGACAGGAGAGTTTTATCTGTGCAGCCTGGACCGACACCTGCAGAAGCAGCAGAATTGCCATCAGATATTTTTAACCCGATATAAAAATGACGTGCGAGTTAATGTTTAGTCAGTACCTTGGAGGCCTTTGGGCAGCTCCATTGTTTTCACCAGCTCTTCTGCGATGTCATAAGCATTTAGACCACTGAGCTTTTTCTCCCAAAACAGCTGTGAACAGGAATAGCAAATAGTTGCTTCCAGGACAGCAGCATATTCAAACACCTTTCATATCATTTGCAGTCTAACACTTTACAATACTAAACATCTTTTTTTTTAAATCATTATTATTATTATTATAATCAAAGGCTTACCTGTCTGGGCTGATCAACAGCTTTCTGAGGGTCTGTCTTTACTTTGTTGCTAGGATGATTGGTAACCTTGGTAACAGGCTGCTTGAAGATGGAGGCTGTCTGCCTTACTGGGAGTGATGTGTTCAAGTCCGGTTTCCCCTTATAAATATGAACATGAGAGGGAGAGATGACACCATGAAAAAAAGATGAAACAAACAAAAAAAAATTAAAAAGTGTTCCTCAGAGGGGCTTTGGATCACAAACACATATGAGGACATCTATGCAGGAGCTTTTAAAGGCTTTTATCAGCATTTGATAGACAAGAAGAGGTACTTTGCGTTCCTCTCAACAAACTGCTGTGGACACACTGTAGTATAATAAACATTTGTTTAACCTTGTTCTGGCTGTTGTTATCATATCGCAGTCTCTGCCGGTTCTTGTTCAGCTTGCTCATCAGCATCTTTCCCGTGCGGAAATCAAAGGAGCTGAGGTCCATCTGGTTACCAAGGTAACGGGCCAGCTGAGGCTTGCTCCTGAACTTCTTCCCAGATGGACTGACAGGTCAGTCGGAGACACGAGAAAGCCTCACATTAACATTCGTCACATTAAGAAAGCAATATCCACACACATCGAACTGATCGATACAGTCACTGAAAATCAAACAAGAGATGAAGGCAGGACAACAAAATGGACACGCAAGACTTGAACACAGCAGATAAAAGAGGCCACAACGTGCAACAAGTCAAAAGCAAATGAGCAATGACATTGAAATCACAATAGCAATTCTTTGTGAAATGGATGCAATCTTTCATGAATGCTGTCTAAATCCCTGTCATTTATAAAAATCTGCAAACATTTTCTTAAACTGGTATGGTAGCATATTACACATATTTCAAGTACAGCTCTGAACATGACCTCTACAACATAGCGAACTCAATGTAAACATGGGAGAACTGACCAAATGTTTCAAAATGGAAACATTGCAGCTTCACGTCTTTTAGCCTGAGCAATGAGTAACAAAGGAGGACTGTGGGTGGATTCGTGCCATTAACTCATGCATATGTCTCTTAACATCACACACCACAGTTAACACCAGTATGATTGTACAGTTAGCCTACCACAAACTATACAAACGACCCGCCTCCCCCCTCTCTTGCCTTTGTTCCTCATCTTGCTCTTCTCCTCTGCTAAATGAAAACAAATCTGGCGTTGCAGTTGATTCACTTCAATGGGAAATAAAGAGCATTAACTGAGTTTTATTCATCAGAAAGCCCTGGCAGGTTTGCGCTGCTAGGGCTAGCCTGCACGACAGGACCGACTCCTCCGACAACGGAGAGAGGAAGTGGCCTGCAGCAGACAGAGCCCCCTCCCCTTCCCATCCCAAACTTTACACCAACCGCCATGCCCCCGGTTCATACTCCTGCGTGTTTCCGTCAACAAAACTCGGTATACCGTGGAACTGCAAATGCTACAAGCGCTTGTTCGTTTAGTACCTAAAATAATAGACATCGCTTTTCCCAGCTGACAAACCCGACTTTCTGGTCACTTCTTCCATTTTCCAGCCTTTGGGGAGAGCAGTGCAATCCCACCTTTTCTTCTCCATTTCCCGCGCGAGTAGTTTATGAATCCACTAGAGGTTACTGTGAATAACCAGATTTGATTTTAGACGTATCGAATTATTTTTTTGGGGGGGTGTCAGGGCTATCGTTTCTTACGCTTTTGTTTCGACCATTTTAAAACGTGCGTCCCCTGTAATGGGACCTACCAGCTAACAACATCTCATCTCTTTGTCGTCGTGCAGATCGCTCCGCCGCCGAGCTCCTTAGCCACATCACTACCTGCACGTCTCGCCGGGGAACGACGGCTACATCCGCAAGGAAAACTGGGGGGAAACGGCCCGAACGCGGAGACGTAAAGACACCGCGAGGTAACCGGAACGACAGGGAAGCTGAAGGAATTTTCAACTTCAGAATAAAAGTGTCATTTTATTATGAAGTTAAGTAAATCGAATCACTAGAGTGACATAAAACCTGTGAAAGAATTACAATATATGAATATAGAAAACAAAGAATAAAGAAATCACAACTATTAATCTATTAATTATTTTTGTTCTTAGATGTCCCCATTTTTAGTCAGAGGTTTCGTGTATATATCATTACATTCACCATGTTTCATTATTCCTTAAAAAACACCCATGCTTTTTTTAAAGAATCATCAAATTGATATTATCTCAGATTGTAATATTTTGTGCCACTTTAACATGAAACTCTTCATTTCTATAAAATATTCTTTACTTTTCCCACTCAAATTTTCTTAGACTTTTTTAAACAATATTAATAATAATAACAGTATTGTTTTCTTTTAAAGAATTGAATTATCTGTAACAATCATTTTGACAATTAATACTTATGTTTGAATTGGAAGCAGGTGTACAGAAGTTTAAAAGCCTACAAAGTTGGCTAAATATTTAATATAGAAAACCCATCTGTAAGGAAAAAGAAATCTAATTCTTAACCAGCAGCATGTTTTTGTAAAATAATCCAAAACTATCTTTTTTTTCCCCCACAGAAGTAAACTTTTTATCTTGAATGAAAGGAATTTTGTTTTATTTTGAAATGTACAGGAAGTACTGTTTGTGTTCTGCCCGAGAAGGCTATGGGAAAGCAGCTCTCCATCGTTAAACTATGGGGACCATAATTTTGACAGCAAATAGACCGTAATCACCAAGCGGTTGTGACACCACATTCATTACAGCCACTGAATGATTAAAGCTGACGGTTGCAGTAGAGAGAAGGAGAGGGGGGAAAGACACATTCACCTGATGCGTGTAAACTAAAATGTGTCGGTTTTACGTCGGCTACGTGAAACTGGAGAGCCATTTTATCACCACAATGAAGACCGTTGTCATTGAGTCTTGGAGCCGGCTTTTATCAATGAACAAAATGGATCTCATAGATCAAACTAACCTCATTTCATGAGGACGTCGTGTGTTTTGTAACGCTTGGAGCAGGTTAGGACTAGCGCAGACACAAATACATCTACTTCTGGTTAAATCCCCGTCGAAATAACACATTAATAACGCAGTACTGACTCAATGTTCAACATATCTGCACATATGAAGCGAATTAGACCATGCCACAATGCCGTTTTCGTGGACCTACATCCTGACTGGAGACCTCCGTACTGCTGTAAGCGGAGAGCGAGACCGCAGGATGTTTGCCTAATCGATGACAAACATACTTTTAAATTTGCAATGTTAGCGGGATATCAACCTTAAAATGCCACAATTACGATTAAATCTTTAGCTGTCGGCTTCTTTTCCCTTTAGATGGTGTACTTACTCGTTTTTATCCATCTTGAAGACACTCGTTTTCTGCCTCTTGCTATGTTAAATCCCTTCTCCCCTCTCCTCTTTCAGTCCCCTCCCCCTTCGATGTTAGAAATGAAAGACATTATCCGCACAAATTTCACTGCGAGGTTGATCAAATGAGCCGAGTGCCAGCGAGAAACTGGTGTACACCGGATTTGCAGGGAACCTATGGCGATACTTTAACAAATATCTTTAATTCAGCACCACGATCCTATAAATATAGGAATTGGAGTTTTCCCCAACTACCTCCCAGTACTTTTAGTCGGAATATGGGCTGCAAAAAAGGGAGGAAAAAAAAAAAAGCATATCCATCTGTTGAAAATTTTATTGCAAACATTCAAGGACCACATGTCAGTAAACTAAAAGATCATGCAGTTTTATAGTCATTTCAGTAGTTGGAAATTTACAGAATCGTTTGAAACATCTGGATAAATTAACATTTTTCTTCACATCTTATAACACTGGATCAAAAACAGCATTTTTACAGAGCATCCTTCAGTCCAAACTCCTAACAAGCGCTTAGTGATTGTTGAGACAGGGCATTACACTTAAGCTTGTGCTGTGTAAGCAATCCTCCCATATGTCCATCCCCAAGCTCTGGTCCTGCAAGCACACACATGGCCCATTCATTAGCAAAATATACACAAACGTGTTTGCATTTGTTAAAAAAAAAAAAAAGAAAGAAAGAAAGAAAAAAAGTCCATCAATTCTTGTCTGACTCTGGAAACCTGTGCCTGGCATGACAAATTAATGATTTCTGACATGACTAAACCCACAGAAGGATTTCAGAGTGTTGGTAATGGCAGGGGGATTCAAAAGGAACATTAGGCTACTATCATTCACCGCCAAGCCAAAAAAATAAATAAATAAAGAAGAAGAAAAAAAAAAGATCTGTTGATAACCTGAAAATACTGAATGCTCAGGGTTTTCCCCTTCCCCCACTGGCATATTCAAGATGACAATGTCAGGA
>JAOWBL010000019.1:4133760-4145957 GCA_028564865.1 Zenarchopterus dispar
TGTAGTCAAGGACGAGCATAAATGTGTTTTGGTTTCAATGCAAGGAGTATCCTCAAGGAGCTGCAGTAACATTTATGGCTAGTACTGTTATGTTTAAAGATACTTGTTTACAGATACATGTGCAACTTCCATGAAAACCTGATGCATGTTTGTGTGTGACAAAGTCGATAAAGAAGTGATTCAGCTGCAAATTTAACTAATTACAACTAAAAATACATTAGTCTACTCAATAACTTTTATTAAACTGAACTACATTCATTATGTTAATATTTAATTAAAATAGTAAATCAAATTCTTTACAATTAACAAGAAATAAAAATGTGAATATATTGTTAAAAAAAATTTAAAAATATATATATAATCCATACTATATGCTGTCAAAAAAAATAATAAAAAGAGCACCCCAAGTTAACCTGACTGGTAGCTGATATAAGCACAGGTTAAGCATATCAGTCAAGTGACAAACTATTTGAATAAACAGAATCCTGAGCTTGAACAAACCAAACTTATTTTTTCAGTAGTTATAACTACAGTGGCGTAGAGAATAGTGAAAAAAAGAGAAGAAATTCAGTTTTTAAATATTTAAATAAGATATTTACACTGCGGAAGACATACCAGACTACTCTATACTGCTTTAAAATGTTTTAACACTTGTAATACTTAAATTACTACTGTATTCACCATTTTTCTTAAAGATGTAAACGATGTATAATACCTTTTATAAGAGGTTTATCAGACTAACGTGTTACAACATCGTGAGGGACTCTGAAATTACAAAATTACGTTATAGTTTAATTCTTCACCGCTTCACTGTACTAATCATTA
Organism: Zenarchopterus dispar; assembly: GCA_028564865.1. NCBI lineage: Eukaryota > Metazoa > Chordata > Actinopteri > Beloniformes > Zenarchopteridae > Zenarchopterus > Zenarchopterus dispar. The sequence continues at coordinate 4,134,586 of JAOWBL010000019.1, forward strand.
GAGAAGTCAGTTTCCTTCTCCGTAAATAGAAATCGTCAGTAAGAATTTGACAAGTTTGTCTCCAAATTTACCTGTACATGTACACAGGCTAAGCTGAAGCTAGCTTGCAAGCCACCCGGGTCACTCAGGACACAAGGACGTTAACACAACGAACATGACAAGAGCTCTCAAATTTATTTATATAACTCAACCTGCCACTGTTTAACTTACCATGTCCTTAGAATGGCAATGTATTTGGCACCGATAACTTTATTGACTATGTTCTGGACCATTCTGAGCGCCTTCTCGCAGATGTCTGACGGTCCCCTTGGTGATGGCTGTTGAAGGACCCTATCAAGGCTGGCTGTTCAACCGCCTGTTAAAAAATAACTTAAAATCCTACCTCAGTGTTTGTGGGGCTCATGATTTCAGAGATATCTCAATCCATCCATTAAACAGGCTTGCACAATGAACTCATTCTAGTAAAGTGCCATTCTTTAGCATAATCTAAGCATAACCTGAATTCAGTGTGGGGTCATGCGTTGAATTTAACGCGTCGTCATGGTAACATCCCCACAAAGCTCCAATGAAGGCACTCATTCTCTATCGACAATTAAGGGAGAAAAAAGAAACAATTTTATTTTCCGCAATACAGTAAACCCTTTATTACAATGGTTTATTTTATTTTGCTCTCTGTGTATACAATATCCAAAAAACCAGACATTGGAAAAGGTATAATCTGTTATTAAAAATGGCACATTTATTGCTACATTTACTGTTATATACAGGAGGACTCTACGGATGACTCCAGAAGAGTCAACATTGTCCTCAAAATGACAGGCTCTTTAACTTTGAATGCATTTAACACTCAATGGTCTCACCCTAAAAACAAAAAATAAAAATAAAAACTTTTGAAAGCAAGATTTTAATCACTGCTTTCTTTTCTTATTGAAAGACCAAGTCCACCCGCTTACAACTTTACAAGCTCCTGCAGTTATCAAAAAGTGTCAGACTTCCTTTAAGAAATTAAATTCCCACTACTAAATAACTTTGTGTTGCTCATAGAATAATGGATTTTTGATATAACTGACATCTGCTGAGATTTCCCTTAAAATAAAATTAGCAGTATTCAGGACACATTGATTTTATAGATTAAAAAAAAACAAACTAAATCAAGAACAACTTTTTGAAAGAAGTGATAACTTCACACAAAAAGCCACTGTCGATGCCACCAAAGAGGAGGAACTGCAAAGGTCACATCTGAAGATGAAATTGATGACTGAATACACTCAAGTCACTGCAGCAAAGAGCTTGTGTTTTAATATACAGTATACACAAAATTAAAATGCTCCAGGTCAGAGGTTCCAGCTACTATTAGGTATAAAACTCATCTCCTGTTCATGTGCATCAAAAAATGGACACTAAGGGACAAAAGCAGGCCTCTCTCCAACCCCATCATGTCAAGTGACTTTGTGATTATAGAGCAGACAGAGCTACCTGGACCCCTGACTATGACCTTAATTAAAACAGCAGTTTGGACAATGTAATCCAGTTGAATAATGAAAATAGGGGGGAAGGAGTAAAACTAAACAAGATCTACAGAACATTTATTTATTTAACTAGATACACTGAAAGAAAGAAAATATCTTTATACCATTTAATCTTCTTCCTCCAAATTAAAAAAAAAAAAAAAAAAAACATTGGGAGAAAGAAGGTTGGGGGAATGAACAAGTACCTCTTTAATCTCCATGATAAATGAAATATGGTTCACAAAATAAAACTGTATTAAACAAAAAATACAAGTTCAGGCACTGATAAGGTATCACTCTCCCATCATGACATCTTAAGTCTTGAGAATGAAAAGGCCACACTGTTGATTTGTATAGGTCTTTTTCTTCATCTCTTTTTGTAGAAATTAAACACAAAACGCTCTACCTCCCATTTGAGATTACATGTTGATAAAAAGAAACCATTCACAACATGGTATGGGATTAACATCACAATAACACTGTTTTGTTCTCCATATTATCCATTACCTTACACCCAAATACAGATGTCTGCCTCCAAAGTTAAGTGCGCAGGAAACCTGACAGTGAGCTGCACACTGGGAGCCACTTAGTTGAGGGCAGACATACAAGTGTGAAATGAAAATTATTACATTGTGCTGACAAAACCCAGGAACACAACTTTGAAAATAAAGGCGATCCACATTTATATCATAGCTACATTCAAAAACCAGTTGCATATTAATTACTGTTAGACAAAAACCCCTCCCCACATTTTTTCCATCAGTGCATCACTGCTGAAGTAAGACCACTTCAACAAGATTCTGCCACCTCTGTCCACAAATGCCCAAACAGAAAGACAGAGCTCATATCTGGGTAGCTGATGATGCGCCTTGCAACTAAAGCTGGAATAAAAAGGATGTAGCAAACTTTTTTCCCCCCATTTATCATTAATTGATGCTTTTCCTCTGTCATCCCAGTTTGATTTTGAATTAACTTTTAAATGTCAAATATCCCCTTATACAGCTCATCTACAATACACTCTAAACTTCAAACTAATATTGCCATTTATGTAAAAAATCTACAATGTATAGACTAACAAAAAATATATATTTTTATATATATTTAATTTTGAAAAATGAAACAATAATGTATGAAGTGAATTTACACATCACGCTTCCCTCAGTAAGAAAGGTATGAACACACTTACTCGGGAGGAAGGTGAGCGGCTGTCATTCAGTGGGAATGCTCATTTCGGAAAAGAAAGCCTCAATAACACGAAGGCTCGTCTGCTTTAACAACTGCAGCTGATGAGATCCCTCCTTTAACAGGAACCCAGATTTTTTTGTCTCTTCCAGAACATCAATAAAGGGGAACAACTTGAGCTGTTAAGTCTGCTGGCAAAGTCAGTAAACCATTTCAAGAAAGTAACAGCACTAAGCGGTGCTCATCACTTAAAAGTGATTCGAATGGCTTTTATACAAGACTCTCAGCGACTGAAATGTGATACAGGTCAACACTTAACTTACAGCCTGTCTATACAACTGTGCTTTGTTTTGTCTATGTTTGCTTTAGTACATAAAGCAGTAGAAAAACCTGTATGTATAAAAAAAAATAAAAATAAATGGGGCTACTGGAGTAACACTATAAATCATGGTCAGCAAGGAGGAAGAATAGTTTTTTGTTGACTGATTCTATCACTTGGATAATCCATATCTTTCCAAGCCTCCAGGTGCCTTTTGGGATGAGACCAGGCCCGAGTCTGAGACTGACTGTCGGTCAGATTTTCCATCTTTCAGGTAAGCTGCAGTTGAACTGTCAAAACTGGCTGACCTTTCCACCACCATCCACCCACACACACCCACATACTAGGAAAAGTGACTGAATTTTGAAAATTCAACTTCAACTATAGGCTTGGTTACATAACATATGTAAGACTGTACCATCACGCTGGGAATGACATACATTAAAAATAGTTGCTCATACACATAAGCAATCCCTCACAAATGTTTCTCACATGTAAAGCAATTTGCTTAAATGTCAAATAGAAAAAAAATGTAACAATTAGGCACAAATCCTTGATTCAATTTGTGTTTGTTTAGGTCTCCGTTTTTCTTTTCCCTACACCAGAGCATTTCTTGGCAGTGTGTATAGTCCCAAAAATGTGGCAGGACTGAAAGTACTCTGGCGTTCAATCATGTGGAAACCAAAAAAAGTCTTACATGTTTTTTTTCTTTTTAATTAAAAAAAAAAAGAAAAGAAAAACAAAAAATGTTCTTCACATTTGAGCTCGTAGTCATGGCTGGGAGTGCGAGAAACAGGTTATGTCAGTTTTGGCAGTATGCAATGTGTGTATGAGTGTGTGAATGTGCATTTTGCAACTTGAACGGACAATACACAGACATGTCCACATATACACACGCACACACTGAGAATAATGGGTGGAAGAAATATTTTAAGGCCACATCCTTTGACAGCCAGGGAAACACCACCAGATCTGTGAAAAGAATGAAAAACTGTCATTTTTAAACAATACAAAATTTAACAAAGTTGTTATAAAATGAGTATGCTTAAATGTCTAAACTACAGTTCAAGGGACAATACTCAAATTAAATGGGCCAAACAAGCATAAGAGGAATATTGATTTATTACTCTGCTACAACAGGTTCCAAGTTTCATCTTGTTAGTATTGTGTTTTTGTTCTCACAGATCAAACAAACAATTGGCTCTGGGCATTTCATTCATACTGCACAAATAAAGAGGAGGAGGAAAAAAACAAAAATGCACACCATCCCTTGTGGTTATTCTCTGTTACCACTTTTTTCTTTTTCCATTACCTCCAGGTCAAAACATCAAATTTGACTCCTAACTGCAGTATTTAGGTGTGCTATACCAACTTTGAGAAAGTTAATTTATTGTAATTTCAGTCTAACTACTATGTTTACACTCACAGTGGTAGATGAACTGACATCAAATACTTTTAAACATAATTTTTTAAAAATGTAATTTTTAAAAAAGTACTCAGTGACCTTAAAGTGTACCTGGTGTTACATGTGGCCCACTGGATTGTGGCCATCTGCCCCCATGCTAGGGTGGCCTCCTGACAGCTGCATGGGTGCTTCTCCAACCACCCCAGACACCTTCTCTTCCTCACGCCGTTTTAAACATGCTGCCTTGGGGTTAAGGTTGCGCTCTGAAAAAAGAGAAAAGTAGAAAAAGGTCTTTGAAGTATCAAGAAATGTACATTATATAACAACTATAGACTAATCTGTGGTCCCCACAGTCCAACTTCTGTCTGGAGACTTACCTCTGACTTGTTGTTCTAAATTGAGGATGACATTAACTGCTTGGTGAAGAATGAGAAGTTTGGTCTGAGGTTTGTCATGGCTGAGGTGCAGCTGGCACATCCTTCCAAGCTCCTTGAATGCCTCGTTGATGTCCCGTACTCTGAGACGCTCTCGGGCATTGTTAGCCACTCGCCGTTCCCTCTCGCGCTCCATCTTCACCTCAGGGGGAATGTCCTCATCATCCTCATTGTCCTGACTAGATAAAAGGAGAGATGAAAGTGGTGAAGACATCCTTCTACATACATACAAACCAAAACACACACACACATCTGCTCATGCAACCATGTGGTCCAAACTTAGGTTTTTGTGCTAAATCAAAATGAAATCAGTGAAAGTTAATTCTGTATCATAGCAAATACTGGCTCCAAGAAGGATTATCTTCCAGTTTAGATGACTAATTGATCAAGTTGGGTAATTTCACTTATTCTACAGTACATGTGAATATGTGATCATTTTTCTATCCCATTAATTCTCCTAAAAACCTTTTTTACTCCATACTCTTATGTAGTATAGCAGTGTTGTCCTCAGTGCCGTTTATTCCTCCTCTCTCTAGATCAAAATGTATTTCAAGTTCAAATTTTAGAACTTGTAGGCAATAAATATGCAATAGTGTAAAATGTGAGTGATTGATATCCATGTTCAAAATAAATCATACTGACTTTGCCGTTCAAAAGTCACATCATAGACACCAGCTCAAAGCTTTAAGTGATGCCTGCCAAGAGCTCACAAAGTACTAGAAATTGATCCTCTATTGTGGAGAAACTTACTCATCTTTCTGGTCTGATAGGCTAGAGAGCATCTGGAGGGTCAACGCCTCCTTTCTGAAAACGTGACATGAAGGGAGGGGGGATTTTGACATTGTTAAACACCTAACATAGCCTAGACATTCAGTGGGAAACATGGGAAAGGAGAAATGCCTTTGATGACTAAAACTAGTCTTGCAATGGACTGTTCTGTTCGGCATCTCTTTTTTTTTTTTTCTTAAATATATGCACATACAAAGTGAAAGTCTCCATCATAGTGAGATAAAATAATATGCACCTCAATCTTACAGTATGATACAATTATTTGAAGAAGTTTCTGGTTAAAACAAATACAAGCAGACATTACCTTGTTCGATTGCGTGCTACCTTCGAATCCTTCTTTTCCTCCTCTGACTTGTCTGCAATAGAGGAGTTTTCATCATCCTCTTTGTCTTCTCTCTTGATGTCTGAGCTGCTGGAGGAGTGTGTGGAGCGGGCCAAACCAGGGTGACCTTGAGGTAAACATATCAGTATTTAATGCCACCATTTTCTTTTTTATTTATCTAATTTTAACCAATAATTTGTTTGTATTCGCACAGGGGAACAAAAAAAGAACGTACTAGTGAAGCCTTCTGGTTGGCCAACTGCCGGTGTGGGTCCGGATGCATGATGACCGTGCAGCAGGGTGCTGCTGGGAGGAAGGCCTGTGGATTCCTCATGTTTACCCCCCTGCTGATGAAGGTGGAAGAAAAGAGCATGAATCTCATAAGGACAGACAAAACAAATCTACTCCATAACAAAACAGATTCTGAAGGCTCCCCCAACTGAATGAGTTAGTCAAACCCACAAAGTTCAAAGCAAGGATGCAAAATGTGAAAACAAAGAAATTATATACATTTAGTGATCTGAATTAAATAACCATAAACTTCAGAATAAAACACTGAAATGCTTTGTAAAATTTAAATGAAATTGGTTTTACTTTTCTCTCTAAAGGTAATTAGTTTCTTTCAACATAATTTTAAGCCAGCAGATGGCACCAATGATCCCATTAACATATTTCATTAGCCTACAGAGAAGTCCAAGGTAATACCTTTCATATTTTTTCTTTAATTTCCTGTTTTTTTATGACATTTAGAACCCATGTCTAATAAATTCAAAAGGGTAATTTATTTTGCAACCAAATTACAAGCTACAATTTTCCTGTCCCTATTTGTAAATTGCTGCTCATTTCATGGGTCTCGTAAGCATAAAACGACAAGTTATTTTAAATCTTGAGACCGACAGATTTTTCAACATTGGCAAATCTGCTGAGCATTTGAACACCCACAAAGATGTCACCACAAAACTTATTGCAGGGAAATGTTATGGATAAAAAGACACTTTGCTTCGCTACATCACACACAATGAAAAGATTGGGGGGGGACAAAACACAAGCTGAGAATATGAAACTCACCATTGCAGGATGTCTGTTGCTGAGAGCAAGGTTGGCATTTGGGAACGCTGGAGAGAGGCCCCCAAGGCCTCCATTGTGTACTGAGGACAGCAGACTGTGCATATCAGAGTGTGCACCGTCTAAGGCAGGGCTCTGACCCACAGCATGGTTACGGAGGACATGGATGGCCTCTTCCAAGCGGTCCTCCATTTTACTTTGCTACATAAACACATAAAGGACGAGATAAAACATCAACATGAAATAACTGATTAACGTTTAATATAGCGGAGAACCCTACCAGCGTGTGTGTTTGCCCTTCATAGTTGGGAGTGGTTGATCTTTGCCACTGCGGCTGAGCTCCTGCAGAGAAAAATATTGGATTGCATTAAGTGCCAATTCTTAAATTTACACCAGATGGAGCGGAATATACATTTTTCTGTGATGAAGAGTATGAAAAATGCAGCGTATCAGTGAACCAGTTTAACAGATTTACATCTGTGCTGCAAAAGCAAATTCCAGTAATTCATTAAGTGTTAAATTCTTATCTCTTAGACTGAAGCACCATGTTTAAATGTCTCTACGAGAACTGAAATGTACCTGCAATGGCCTGAGGAGAACCAGGAGTAGAAGGAGCTGAGGGGAAATTATTACTGTTGTGGTCCGATGGGTAGATCTGTAAGATTTGGTTAAAACACTTCAAAATTTCAAAACAAAAAACACATCTTTACATGGAACAAGTGGACTATTAAATCTTATGCAATGTTACAACTGAGTATAGCACATGCAGTAAAATTGTTTTTACTTAAAACAGTTTTGGCATTCAAGATTTGTTAAATAGTTTCCCATAATATTAATTATTTTGTTGTGTAGCCCACAAATAATTTGAAGTGAATTCTGTAGTAAAAAAATTGCTTTAACAATCCAATTAATCATGCTAATGATTAATCTCAAATGGCTAATATGCAAGTACTTTTTTATTTTGGCATAAAGCATGTTTTACAATTTCATGACAATCCATGCATTTGTGCTGAACTACGAACAATTGCAATAATACCAACATTGTTGTTGCATACATAGTCTTCTGTTTTGTAAAGAATCTGCTATCCTTCAAAAAATGTTTTACTGTCAGATGCACTTAATTCTTATTCTAATACCTTGTTTAGACCTGGTATTAACATCCACCTCAAGTGAGTCGATCACAAATGGACAATTCAAAGCAGTCTGTTCAGACTTGGTATTAACATGCGTTTTCACTTGTGCCTCAACTAGCAAGCTTGTATTAGATCTCACTCCCCCTACCCGATATGAAAACAAAAAAAGGTCCGCCTGCAAAGACCAGGTGTTTTTCTTTACTTGCTGGAGGCAGCAATGCACTAAACTGTGTCTCGTCACCCGGGGGGGAAAAAAAAGATAAGACCCTTCCTGTACTATATATATATATATACACAGCAATAAAGACAATGATAGAATGTCCAGAACTGTTAGATGATCAGAAACAGAAATTGGGGGTTTTGAAAATTAAAAGAAGATGTGAGGTAAGCACAGTACTGATGAATCCATGATGTGGCGCTTGTGTTTTACTGTTGGTTGTTATGACTCCCGCTTGTTTCAAATTTTAATGATGCCATTCTTGCTCAAATGTGTACATCCTGTGACTTATATATTACATGTCAGTTGTGTAGGCATCCCTTTAATGTATCCCAGGACACACCGCTTTCATGCTGATGAAAGACAGTGGCTACATGTGGCCCAAAACACCTATGAATGTGGTTTGAGTGAATGGACCTCAATACACACAATTACACTTGTACTTAAGGCTGTCCACTGGATGTTAATACCAGGTGTGAATAGGACGTAAATGTTTTACTGCACATTTGAAATTTGAAAAACAAGCACACAACTTAAAAGAACCTACTGAGGCAAGAGCCTTCCCAATCTCATCTCCAGAACTGCTCGCTGTGGTTCCTCTGCTTGCTGCGGAGACAAAATGATGTGTGTCAGATGACTCAATAATCTAATCTTGAGAAACTGTATGAATTAAATAAAGCAAAATGACCGCAGCAGTTGAATCAGTGACAGATACTTTTATGATAAGCACTGTTAAAAGATTCCTTACACATTATGCCTTCTCCGTTGATCGTAGGCGTGTGGTTATAGGTGGTGGGGGCTGGGTGGAAGCCGTTGACCTCACTGCCATGAAGGGGATAGTTCTGTGGGGACAGAAGCAGAGAGTGAGACTTCTGGAGAAGGGATATAAGCAGCTTCATAAAGTACAAAAGCTGCTCAAATAAAATAACCCAAGTGGAAAAATCCATCTAGCTCTAAGGGAAAACTCTAAAGGATTTCATCTAAAATGATGAATGCAGCACTATTGGTAATGTTATGGTCTTGCTGATAGAAGACTCCCCAAAGTCAACCACATATTAAAAAGGAACCTTGAAAAATGAGAAAGTCAAAAATGAAGATGAAATTCACGCACCATTCTGTCCTGTGGATTGATTGGAGGGAAGGAGCCTGGCTGTCCAATGTGAGGGGAGTTACCCAGCATGGCGGAGTAGCCTGAAGATGACCAGGGGTCTTCTAAGGAAAGCCAAAGTCAATTTTAAAATGTTAAAAACAACTTAGCAAAAAAGGATCAATAAAGGATCAAATGATTCATGTGACATATGAATGGTTACCTTGCATGTAGAAAGAACCTGGGTAGACGGCACTGGGCTTTGCACCAGGATATCCTCCATTGTCTCTGGCATACTCATCACTAGATGTGGAAGCATATACCTGAAAAAAACAACAAAACACACAAACCAATAAGTGAAGCCAGAAGTAACCATTATGTAGTGGAAATGATGCAGTGCACCGCTGGGAAATATTGGGTCCTAACAAATAGTCACCAAACTATCCAGATCCCAATCCAACTCTACATCCACATCAGCTAATGGTCACTTTAATGACACCCCACTGTGAGACAACAAAGGACACTCAAAGAGGTTATATGACCATGTTTTGGTGACACAAGGTAATGGAGCCTACACTTCATGACACAATACATGATGTTTTAATGCTGTGACTGTTCATAATGTATGATGTTACAATATAATTCTGAAATTTGGAGGAAAAAAAACACTTAGCCAAATATCATGAAAAATTAAGTAGAAAATGGGAAACACCTGATTTCATACATGTTTATCTGCATATTTAGCACATAATTTTAGTCAACTATGTAAAGCCACTTAATTACAATAGCTTCAAGTGACCACAAGATGGCAAGAGGGAGTCTGCTGATGGTGGAGGAGGAAGGCCAGCTCCTCCCCTGTAGAAAAGAAGCATGGCATGCTGGGCACATCAACGGCTTGAATCCCAGTGCACAGTGAGGCACTTCCTCCAGTTCCTAGGACCCCAGTGACATTGCACTGCCTGGCCTGCAGCCCTTCCCTATACAATGCTGAGTATCAGCTCACTAGCATGCCACACATTCAGCAAGCCAACACACCCCATTCATGTACAATCCAATAATAAAGCCATGAAACAACCAGAGTCTTTAAGTCATCAGTTGAATGTTGTAAAACATGAACAATTCTGATGAAATTCTGCGAGGTCAAGCACAAATCTTTTTTGAAAATATCAGCACTAAAATTGGATACAAGACCTCTAAATATACAGACTGAAGGCGGACATGAAAAGCCCTCAGTTTCCAGACACCATCGCATGCCACTCCTTTTCTTCACTTTCTCTGTAGTACATAGAGATAGAGGAAGAGAGACAGAAAGGAGGCTATGCTGCAAAGAATGCTAACCCAGAAGAGGGATTTTTTCTGTAATTTGATTTAACAGGGAGAAGTGGAAAGGGAATGGAGAGATGCACTTCTAATTACAGAGCCATCTGCCTGTTCCTGGACCGCATCCAACTCCACAGGCAGCTGGGCTGAGGAGAGAGAACGAGGAGAGGGAGAGATGGGGGCTGGGATCCAGTCAGCAAGAGAGATGGAAAGAGAGGTAAAGAGAGGGAGATGTTGCAGTGGGTAGGGGGTGCTAAAGGGGCAGGGGGAGGATTGATGGGGGAGAGAAAAAAAATGAAGGCCCTGATATAGGAAATGGATAGAAAGATAAGGGGTGTTGAGAGGGACAGGAAAAGGTAATCTAAATGACTTAAACAAAGCTTGATATGGCCAGGGGAGTGTGACGGAAACAGGGGATTTAAAACGATCATGCTTAATTCAAGGGAAAACATGGTGGAGATGGCTTCATTTAACAATAGGCTTTGAGTTGCTCTTTCATGGGAACAATGTCGTGTGAATCCTGTTGCTCTAGATGGGGACGCAGAACTACACAATGACTGGTGTGGCTGGATAATTGTGTTATCAAGAAGA
>JAOWBL010000019.1:4146057-4156831 GCA_028564865.1 Zenarchopterus dispar
TGAATCCTGTTGCTCTAGATGGGGACGCAGAACTACACAATGACTGGTGTGGCTGGATAATTGTGTTATCAAGAAGAAAGGGATTTCTGGGGTAAAATCCTCAACTAACAAGGGTTTAATAGAACATGCACTATGACAGTCTTTCCTGTATTAGAAAGATGGGCTGTGGTACGGGATGTGGGGTATATACACATTAACATATCAAACTAACCTTCAAATCGCTCATAATCAACCACAGGAGCTTGAGGGTAGTGTAGGGGAAAGCTAAAGGGCGGTCAAGAAGCTCATGCATGTTTTTTTTCCCCCTCTCAAGTGTGCCGTACATGAGTTTGTGGGTTCAAGGGTTCAAAGGAAAAGAGGAAAAGGATAATGATCTTGTGCACAGATATTGGAGAGATACATAAATCAGGAAGTTTTAGGGGAAATGGAAAATAAAATTTAGATTGCAGGTAATATTTGTCCATTTTCTGATTTAGAGCACAGTGATTTAAGTGACAAAAGTAGATAAAGGAATGTAAATTAATGGGTTAGTTAAAAAAAAAAAAAAAAAAAAAAGCTTGAAGCTTGAGGAAAGACAACAGGATCATCATCAGCAGTCATTAATCTGGGCTCAGACACAGGGCTAAGAGGCCTCACAAGCACTGCACCTCACAACTGGGTCAGTCACAGGGGGAGGCCCACCCAGGCCATCATGTGGTGAAGCGTAGGCGGAGAACCGGGGGAGGTGCGAAGGAGGGGGTTCACACACACAGACGTCTCATCATTTGCAATAAAAACCCACATAGCCATCTTTCACACTGCGGGGAACAACTGAGGTCCTGACAGTGAAAAAAAGAAGGGGCCTTAGCGAGACAGTGTTCACACTCAATCTCTGCTGTAGTCACTGCAATGAAGTGTGTCAACACACAGGTTTCAGCAGCCACTTCAAAACGACAACAGCCACAGGTGGAGGACAGCAATAATGTTTAAAAGTGACCGCTTCATTGTTGTTCAAAATCTTTAGGCAAAATTCATGACCACACATCTGACCATCATGTCAATATGATCAGTCCAACTAATCAATGGATATGGTATTTAGCAAGTCTATTGCTGTAACAGCATCACTGAAGAATACAACAATACTGATGCTTAAGTCAATTTCCTGCAAAACCATCTCCTATTTCAGACCAAATCATCCTTGAACCTATGTCATCAATGAGTTAGGAAAAAAAAAAAAAAACATCAGCATAAGTCAATCGATTAAGGAAAAGCAATTAAACTTAGTTATCAAGATTATATAAAGAATACTAAAAGGTATGAAATTTCTGGGAAAGGTGAGTAAAAATGTTATACGGGTCATTTTAAACCCACTTTCTTGCGTTTGGCTTCAAGACACTCCATTAACGTAGAAATCGCAAAAGTGAAGATGTAAATGCTCTATACTCAGCTCATCTTTTTAGGCAATTTTTTGTTATCTAATCATCAGCACGAGACTGTAGCACAAGCAAAGGCTTATAGAAAATGTAACAGCAATTTATTTATGATCCAAAAGTAGTTCAATCATAAAATTGGGCTCAAATAGTAACAATGAAAGCTCAAGCTTCCCACTTGAGTCTCACACTTGAATTCAGGTTCGTCTTCTGTCAAATAGTACTTGTATTAGTTCTTGAGTACTGAAAAACTTCAACAAATAGAAAAAAAAATGAAAATGTTAGTTGATTTTTGTGTTGAAAATACTGTGCAATATTTAGATGGAGAAAAAAAGATGTGTAAAGTCATCAATGAACTATGGGGCTGAAACTTTAGCAGCAGCAGCTGAATTACATAATGACAAGGATTTAAAAACTCACATGTGAAAGTGAAGTCTTCGTTTGCACCCTTTAAAACAGTAACATTTGCTGACTATATATTCAAAGGCATTACAGTGACTGGGATCATGAGCTATCTGTGGGTGCCATCATCCTCGCATCAGCTGCTAGGAACTCTGGGCCCACTGACAAAATATGACACTTGGTGCTGTAAATCATAACACTAGACTGCTTGGATCAGGGTTGGGAATCGATGGTACTCTATGGATTTTGTGTGGGTTCAGTTTTAAAGAATGTTAAGAAATAAATATTACAGATGACAAAAAAATACTTTTTTTAAACCAGCCATTTAGTTAGGAGAAAAACATGGACTTAAAATGAAATGCGCTTTTGGGCATCCCTTATACCAAGACACAAGTCCTCACCGCAGCTGACCCAGGTTCAAGTCCAGACTTGTGTCTTCTGCTGCATGTCATTTCTTTCCCTCTGCTTCCCACTAGAGCATAAAGAAAAACCTTTTTTTTCTCTCCAAAAGGTGGCAAAAAGCCACCTTTAAGCTAAACTTAGAGTCATCCATTCTGGTGTGTGACCGATGCCTTCATTCTCCTACAGTACAAATTGGGTCACTAAAGATAAGTTTATGGATTTAAAGTACCACAAAATCCTATGAAATTGCTTGTCTACATAAAAGTCAACCCCAAACATCACTTGAGACCACCTGACTGCAGCGACAACCATAGTGATGATGTTTACTGGAGCCTAAGTTGCCCAACTGTCAGCTCTCTGAGAGCGTTACTGAGCAGAGGGTCTTTACCCCTGTCCGTCACAAAGCTGCTCAAGCAAAGTGGGGAAAGCAGTGTGTATGTGTGCAGAAAAAGAGACCCACAGAGGCAGAAAGGGGACTGGCTATGAGCTGTGAAGACAAGCAGAAATAAGCTCTCACCGAGGACGGCAGGCCAGGGGGTTTCCGAATCTTCTTCGATGGGGCGTCTGTACACGAGCAGCAGAGAGAGGGAAACGTAAACCAAAGGGGGAAAAAAGAAATAAAGACATAGAAAAGACACATTTGTAAATGTTAGGTCTAGTCAGGTGCAGTTTTATGATGCACTTTTTTTTGCGCAGACAATTTTCATCATACTACAGCAAGTGTGCATCCCTGAAGTCATTTAACATTTTCTGACAGACTAAACGGGTTTTTAAAATAACCAAATGAATAGCTTAACCAAAATTCAAGTTGATGCAACCCTTTTTTATGAGATCAGAAAGAAAACAAGAATGACTATTAGAAAATAAGAACAAAAAAAACCCTTCTGTCCCAGCATTCTGTCTTTTACCTAAACCTCCCTCGGGCGGCCTTCTCCTGGGGTTATTGGCATACGATGGATAAAACTGAGAACCGGACTTCAGTCCAGAGGGTGACATGGCATCCGGGCTCGGCATTATCTCACTAGGAAGAAAACCAGGCTGGACAGAGACGACATGAGGTTTTACCGATTTTGCTTATAAGGCGTGGGAAATCAAAGCATAAAACAACTTCTCCACTGAGAAACAGATGACAGTTGTAATACAACGCATCTGAAAAGAGAACTAAAAAAGTCTGCCTTACTTTACAGTGACACATTACTTGAATTTAGGTTTCACATGTAAGGCCTGGCAATGAAATGCAAAGAATGAGAAAAGTGGCAAGATACCTGACTTCCAAACGGAGTGAAGGGTGGCCTATCGTTTTTACCTACAACGTGAAAAGCAATAGCTTCAACATTAGTGCAAGCAAAACTAAAATTTCTAGATATAAAAAGATGCAAGAGTGCAATAATACAAATGAAAAGTATGTTTTCAAAAGTCCAAAAAAAAAAAAAAAATGCAACGGCCCTCCCCTTTCTGTGCACGCTCAGCTGCAAAACGCTGCCCGCCAGACAAAACCCAGGGGAGGGTTTCTGCTTCAGCGCCCTAACATCCTCAACACTCAACGAATGAACACAGACACACACGTATACATGCTTGCAGGCACACATACACATTCTGCTATCCAAATAACAATTCTGTGGACATCAAAAAAATAAATTAAAAAAAATTAAAAAAATAGACAACAGTCAAACCATCCAGGCCATCGTCAACGAGGCCACTTCAGTGATGAAATGTGGCAAAGATTTTACTGGCAACAAAATGTTAAAATCCCTCAATTAAAAAAAAAGAAAAAAGAAAACACTCATGCCACTAAAACGGTTAATACTTGGAAAATTATTTGGTATTTATTTAAAAGCAAGCCAGTTAAAAAACATACCAGCAATCCCTGAACTGATGAAAGGAGAAGACAGACCTTCATGCTCACTGAAGTGAGATCCTTCTCCATAGCCCTGTAGGAACAATGGTACAAACAAAATATGAGAGTTTCAAAAGGGCATCAAATATGTTAAAAAATATATCCATACAGTAACTAACATTTGGCTAATATACTAACCCCCCCATATGTTGCACAGTCCATCGCCATCTTGTCAGCTCTCATATATGGCTTAGTAGTTAACCTCCCTCTGTTTTTCTAACAGGATCTATGCCAAACAGATCTGCATCGGCTCAGGGGATTCAAACCGACTTCCTTAATTATCAACTTGTGGTAATCAAAGCTTTTTGCATCTATTTCACCACTTTTTCCTTGTATTTGCACAGAGTTGTGCCAAGACAGTTATGTTGGATGTGAAGCTGCAATTACTTCTGGGCTTCGACAGAGGCTCTCAGCTACTAGAGCTTGCCAATGCAGAATCCCGGGCCAATGTTATTAGGTAGAAAGTAAAAACTACCATTTCAAATCAAATATGGCACGCAGCAGAAAAATGAGCTAAGCTGTTGTGGTGATTGGGGGGAGAGATGATGTACATTTTCAGTTTTGGCAGCATGACTCACTGAATACATGCGAGTGTGTGACAATATCATTGCATCTGGTGTTACTCCTCTGATATGCAAACTTAAAATGAAGTGTGACTAAGACAGTGAGTATATGTTTATTTAGATCTTACCCGTCCTTGGCTGAATGAGGGACTGTTCTGCTCTGCAGACCCCCAAGACCCAGAGCCACTGCGCTCATCTATTGCTGTAAAAAAGGTACATAGAGAAGAATGATGACAATTGTAGAATTAGAAATGATCAAAACACAGGTTGAATTAATGCTGAAAGGAAACCAACAAATAAATAAAATAATAATAAAGAACATTATTAGCTACACCAGACATGTAGAAATTCTCTTATATTGTATTTCAGAGAATTTGTCAGGACATGCTTCTCTTCACATCCAATTTCCTAAAGTGGTCACAATAATGCTAGAGAAAGTTACTACTCATGAAAGATGTTTCCCTTTGAGTTGCACTGCAATGTCAAACCAATTTAGGAGAAAACATGTATGAAATGCTGTGCAATGTTCCCATTAGAGTTCATTATGGTCACTGAATAGCAGAAAATTAACCATTCACTCCCTGATGCAAACCATAGGGTTGGAAAAAAAAAAGACCTCATCTAAGCTACATTTAAATTATACCATGCGAATTTGACACAGACAAAAATGTAATAAAGCCAAAAACTGCAGCAGCTCATTTTACTTAGAGAAAGAAATGATGTGTGACACAAAGAAAAACACAGCCAAAGACCGGTGAAGCTGAAAACTCCAAAATACCCCCATCATCCCCTTCTCCCTGTCTAATGCACTAATGCTATCCAGGCTCTCTGGAGACACAAGGCTTAATTGCATGCTGATTTGCATAATTGTGCATATTAATGCAGCTTCCTTATGAATATTCATATTTCGTCTTTGATTTTTACCTAATTAAAAAAATGTGAGAGAGGGAGAGAGAGAAAGAGAGCGAGAGAGAGGTCTGGGTGAGATCAGCAGCTTGTCTGACGAGTGAGAATGAGCGATGAGACTAACAGAGCGGTGCAAGCACCTACACACGCTGCGACAGGCATGATCTATGGAGCTGATGCCAGTGGCATGGAGAATCAGGCGAGTAGGGAGGAGCGAGGACCTAAAACATCCGCCTTGCCCACTGTCAGAAAAAGCATACCACTAATAGAGTGCTGCACCACTGTCAACCATGTGCAAATGGCACAGGACACTGGTGAAAAGCTCGCAGCTAAACAAAGATGACAGACTTTGCATGGGACACTTTAACACAAGACTGATGCCTGAAGATGTATAGTAAAACCAAATTAGTAAGATTTTTAAAAATCCCTTTAGAGCAAAAACAAACAAAAACCCTGCTTCCCTCCATCAAAGCTAATCATCTGTTTCTTCAAGGCACCCCAGCTTCATCCAAAATTCCTGGTAGATCACAAGCATCTGCACATGTGCTAAAAACACACATGTATTTATTTATTTTGGGAGTTTGGGTTACTTTTTTTTTTTTTTGAAATTGTATGATCTTCGTGGACAATAACCTGCATAGCTCTTTAAAGACAACAAGCAACTTCATCTTCGCAGCTATTTTGAAAGTAACACCCATCCACCTATGATGCCTCCTTTTGGCCAACAGGGGTGTAGAGGACAGAACGAAAGCATGGCTGTGCAAGGGTAGTCTGACAACATTGTTTCACACTTACTGGAGTAATTAACTTGAAAGCAATTAAAACAAGGTGAAGAGCTGCTGAGGTGATACTGACACCTACGAGAACCCCGACTACGCCAAAGGAGAGATCTTCCTATTGTTAACGTCTTGTCTCACATTAAACATAGGATCACTATCACTGAGCACTTTCAAAATAATGTTTTAAAACATATCCTATGGAATCCCAGACATTACAAAGCTGTAATAAAAAAATATGCCAATACTGTCAAATACTTGTAAGATATTTATTTGGAGAGCACATGTCTGCTCTTGCACAACTTGATAAGAGCAACTTGGAGTCTAAAGCCCTTTTCAACTATACTAAGACATGAGTTCAACACACTGGTTGGCAGAGTTACAGCGTATAGAGCAAAATGGGCAGAACTTTAAAACTTCAAGTCCGTTATTTTGTTGCTGAGAAGTGAAGTTCTGGCAAGAAAGATGAACAGCAGAACTATGATGCTTCCTCAGATAGCGCTCCCGTGGGACATGATAGATTTCACTACAGATGAGTCACACAGTTCAGGGGAGTTTGTCATACACAATACTCCCATTCACACAACCAGTTCATTCTGCCTCTGTAGCCCCCTTTTTTTTCCTGTCCCACTATGGCGTAGGAGTGTGTGTTGGCAAGAATCTGGCAATGCGATATCCATCACAATACACTGCAATATATTGCAATTCTGTAAGGAAGATGACATACTGGAAGTTTATTTTAAAGTGCAAAAAAAAAAACTCAAAGCTGTTACATGCTTGACATCAACTTACTGAATAGAACAGAGGGATTTACATTTCACTACAGAATACATTTTTGAAATTTTACTTTTAAATCTGCAAGCTGAATAAAGTAATTAACATCTGCTATAATAAAAACCCCTCAGTAAATGGTTATCAAAAAATGTAATTTCTCTAGTGGCACTACTAGTGCAATGTCAGTCTTCAGCTCAATGTCAAATTTAAAAAAATGTCAACAATGTGACATTCAGGCTGTATATAGGTAAGTATATCAAGCTTTTGATTTCAAAATATCAAAAATGTGCACTCTGCAACACCAAAACATAACACTTACTCTGATACCAAACTAACATACATCTACAAAAGTAAAAAATGAAAGTGCTTATAGGATTCTTCAAATAAACGTTGTTAAAAAATGTAATCAAAATAAAAAATACAAAACTCTGCAAAATTCACACTGAAACATTTTTTGTGCAGTCTGAATAAAGGGAGTTTATTTTCCTCCTATATAATTAAAAGAGCTTGCAGAACTCAAAAATATTTTTCTCAGATCATAAATTTTATGTGTTATTCCAGCGTGACTGTGCTTAGTTTTTTTATCTTGAGATTTTTGTGCAGGAATACAAGCTGGTCTACATGCTCAGCTTTCAGGACACTTCTCTATACATTCACCACATCTCCTGCTGTGGAGAAAACTCGCTCTGCAGAGATACTTGTGTCAAGAATGCACAGGAAACACTTTGCTACTCTGGATAGCTGAGGGTACTGCTGCTCGTGGTCCCTCCACCAGCTGAGAGGATTTTCTGTAAGAGGCAAAGGGGTCTCATCTCTAAACATCTTGATCTCAGTTGTGGCAACACCATATGCTGATTTTGGTGCTGTATTGTCACAGGTAGGGGCAAATATAGCTCCAAGTAAGTCTGCCAATGCACGAGGTGCATGGTCTCTTTAGAGGTGGCTGGTGACTGTCCTTGATAGCTAGGAGATCATCCTCCTCCATCAGTTTGCCAGTCTCATCATCATCCTCTTGCTGCTGAAAAACCTAAAATCTACCAGTAATGGCGAAGAATGCTATGATTAAACCCATGTTACATTAATACACAATTATCCATGTACAACTATTAAAACTATGTTGGTGTACTTTGTTTACTGTATTTACTCAGATCTGTACTTTGTTTTAACTTCAGTCTAGTTCATTAATTTGTTTGCTTACATTCTGTTGCTTCTTTATCTCAGTGACCACAGTGTTTGAAGCAGAGGCCAATGAGATCTATTTCAGACTGACAGACAGGAAGGGCAGGTCCTTAAACCTTGGATCAACTGTTGATGCCATGCACAGTGTCTCCCTTTCATTGACATATCTCTTTCCCAGATGTTGTGCTGCATCAGCCTTGATGTCCTTGACCGTTTGTGTATCATCAGGGCTTTCTCATACAAGTTTATCATGAAGAGGAGCAATGATGGACAGCGTTGGCATGCTTTCTTCTGACATGACCAGGGTGGCATCCCTCATAAGCTCGAGTGCCCTGACCAGTTCCTCTGCACACGTGATGTCATACTCACTCAATGTGAAGATTTCTTTTTCACTCTTCGTGACCTCAGCTGAAAGAAGAGCAGCACAGATGACTGGTTTTTAGAACAGCAGCCATTCTATCATATCATAAGTGCCGCTCCATCTTGTAATAAAGTCCCTGATCAATCTGTGAGCTGGGAGCAGGCACCATTTCTGCTTTAGCTGTTCGCTGGCTATGGTGCTGCCCATAAAAAAAAAAAAAAAAAGGCAGTTACACATCTGATTCTCCCAAGAAGTCGCACCACTGGCTGTATTTTCAGCGCTTTTTGTGAGGCAAGATTTAGACAGTGTGCAAAACACTGTACGTGCATCATATTGGCAAGTTTTGCTGTGACAGGCATGTTCAATGCATTGTCTAACAACAAAAAAAGGATCATTTGCACCCAATCCTCATTCATTCACAGCTTTTTTCAGCAGCACTGCAATGTGTTCCCCGGTGTGACTGTCATGCATGGCTCGAGTTTGCAGAACACGGGACTGAAGGTTCCACTGGTCAGTAATATGGTGTGCGGTAAGAGTCCCATATGCTTCAGTAGCTCTTGATGTCCAAGCGTCACACATCAAAGCAACTCTTTCTGATGAGCTGAGAGAGTTTGGTACCGTCGCTTTGACTTCTCTATACAACTTTGTCAGCGTGATGTCAGTGAGGTGCTGTCGGGACGGGACAGTGTAACGGGGCTCCAGTGTGTTTATCATTTTAAGAAATCCTTCATTCTCCACTACACTCTCGGGGCGCATGTCTCTGCTAATGTAACAAAGTACTGTCTGGGTTATTTTGGTTGTACGAATTGAGGTTGCTGGCATTTTCAAAAAGTTAACATTGTCAATTGTCCGCTGAGAAGGATCAGTTTGTTTCATGCTCAAATTAGCCTTTAATGCTGTGCCACTGTGATGTCGAGCCACATGCACTCATAAATTTGTTGCGTTTCCTGAATATTTAACTCTAGCATTGCAGATTTTACACTCCTATAACAGTCCTTCGTAATGAATCCAAAATGTGTCCATACATCAGATTTGAAAGCTGCCAGAGGTGGTTGAATCCTCTCATCCTCAGTTATCGGCGAACTTAATGAACGGTAAAGTTAACATGATTTGTGTCATTGTCTTATTGGAGGTGAAGAGGTAATAACTGCTGCCAACCAGCAGTCTGAGGTTTAAATGCAACACATCAATGAACCACCACCATTAATGTTTGCATAGAAAACGTTAATTTTAAACATCGATACAGTATCATGATGCACATTATCACGATATTTTATATTAGCGATATTTCCTTACACCACTTCTATGCCGTGTGAATGCCATGAGAGGCAGAACAGTGTAACTTCTCGTTCCACATCTATACTCCCTTAGGAGGTAGTAACAGTGCTGGAATGAGAACGAAATTAGTGCAGTGTGAATTAGCAACATGGAAAACGTGAGAATGGCTGCAAACTCTCAAAACTTTGCAATGGACAAAACTAGTCCATTGTGGGGACAGAAAACTGCAGCCTCACAGGATGCTTAACAGTAGATTGGGGGTACAAAAAAGTAATAATATTAGGTTTTCAATCACAGTGGTCTGAGAGGCCGGTGCCGGCTAAGTACATCATATTTTGAACTTTGTCACTTGACTTGAATCACTAGCTATTCAGTGAATTCTGATGTCCTGATTATCAACTTAGCGAGTCTCCACCAGCTGAAGCCGGGCTGGCATCTCCCTCCCACTGAAACTGCCTCTTCCAGCTGTGGTAACACTGCAAACTCCATCAGTTACCACAACACGTTACCACAGACTGAATAAAGCGGTCAGTGACCAGAGACATTAGAGACTCGCTGCTGACTATGGACCACAATGTGGAGGAAAGGGACCTTCTTTAGATTTCTGAACGCTATAATTCTTTGAAAGGATACTTTGTCACACGAATACTGTACTTTCCTGGGATCACTAAATGCACAACTATAAAGTAGAGGCAAAAAGAAGAGGGGATCACCAGCAGATCTTTATAGCATGATCACTAAAGGTAACTTAGGTTTCTATTAGTGAGTTTCCATCGCCACTAGAATTGCCCAAATCATACATGTCACAAGAATAATTTGTAATGGAA
>JAOWBL010000019.1:4164439-4197099 GCA_028564865.1 Zenarchopterus dispar
ACTTCCATAAAGGAATGTTTAAAAGGCTACCGGCAGGATTTTATGGAAAGTTTGCTTCACGTGTGTGTGTGTGTGTGGAAAATACACGTAGCTCCACATCGCAAAGTTTAGGTTAAACGCTCGCCTGTATTATTTGGCCTCGGGATTTAATATTTCCACCTAACTGGCTTGTGATAGTGGCGGACACACGGTGAAAAACAAACTGTGCGGCTTATTAGGCGGTACTAACATTTAACGTCAACGGAGTCTCTTTTTTTAGCAGAACAAAGGAGTAATTTCCTGCACTCCGTGGTCGATACGGAGACCATCACACACTTGGCCCACCACAACCAGACAAAAACTTGCATCCCCCTGCTTTATCCACCCATTCCCAAAAACTTTTCGACAATTCCAGGCGTCAAAATAGCTGTCAATGAAACCCATCAAAATGCTCCCCGTAAACGTGAAGTGTAAGGATGTGTTTTTTACCTCTCCACTCCAAGTGTCTGATATCCAACAATAAAAAGAGATGCGGAGACTCGCAAGGGGAAAAACATAAAACTTCAAGAGAATCTCGACCTCAGTGCATGAAACGCATTGGAGCAGTTGATGCCTTCCTTTTGTCCCGGGAAGCCTGCTTTTCACGCAGCGCCCACGTGTTTGCTTCACTGTAGCAAGTCTGTGTGCAAACAACTGTATAATAGTAACTAAAATTACGTCTTCCGTTTTTGTTGTTACAACTGAGACGATTTCATTCTTCTCGTAGACATCTTCGCCACCTCCGTCCACATTGTCAGACGCAACAACGTATCCCTCCGCACAAAAGTGAGGGCCTCAACGCCAGCGGTATCCGATTTCAAACGCCTTTGAAAGATGTAGAATGTTTTTAGCGGGGAAAACCAGCTTCGATATCTTCCGATGTTCAAAATCCCTGAAATGTCTAATTCTGATATTTAGGAATGAGAACTATATCCGTAGTCCTCAAATTGCAGGCGCGCTACGAGCACTACGTCGTTCAGCGGAAGACTATCGCAAGAAAGTTACCTGCGATTACACAGCAGCAGCTTGGCGAGATGGCACGATAAATGCAAAAGACCTCAGCCAATAGGAAAGTGGAAGTACCTGATTGACAGCATTGAAACCCAGTCTGCCACAGTAAAAGCAGTTTGTGCCCGCCTTCTTCTTGACGCTCACTTTCCCTGTGAGCACAAGGAGGCTGGCTAAAGGGGGCTCCATCACGCCCGCTGACATCATTTTAATATTTCGGTTGGGGTCGCCTCTTTTCATTTTTTTCAAAAAATAACATTCCCGACTTGTGATTATATATTATTTTGTTTTTGATACCACAACATCAGTAGCTATTGGTCAAATTAAGTATAATTTTAAAAAATGTAAGGTATTTTTGGAGTTAAATGTGAATTTTCCTTTTTTGATAACCATTTATATCATCCAAGAGTATGTCATAAGATTGAAATTTTCTGGTAATTATTAATTCATCTATTTATTTTTTATTTAATAATTATACATTTTTATGCATCTTTTTTATTATTGAAAGTTTTTTTGTTTTGTTTTTTTTTATTTTGGTTCCCTTTATATAGCCTTGTACTCACATGTAAAGTTTGAGGTTGAAATTTCCAGGCACTGTCCAGACTCCAAATAGCATTCACTTTTAATATGAACGTATTTTCTGTACTAGTCAGAAAAAGTAGATATGTTTAAAAAAAAAGTAAGGGCTCCTGTTCATAAATAAACAGTCCAAAGCTCTAAAATATTATCTTTACTTTCATGCAGTTGCAGCAAATACAGCAGCAAATGTCTGCCCCCTTATCTGGAGACCCAGCTATTATGCTGTTTTTGTAGCCAGTCCTTTTGTAAACGATATGAATGAACTGGCAAACAGAAGACCTGGCAAACATAAAACCAACATACCCATAGTAACTGCCTTCTCCAGAGTAGGCCTATAGGCAGAGTATAGGATCACAGAGAAGGGGGGCAAGAGAAATAGTTCAAGGAAAACATTTCAAGAAGGGAGGGCACACTGCCTGAATCTGCTTCCAATATTAAATTTCTCATTTTATGAGGTAACAAGGGAAAGTAGATCAAAAGTACCTACAGCCCAGCAACCATGATCATGACTAAATGCTTAAAATGAAATAAGTTTGGATTATAGTGTTTGGATTATAGTATTTGTAACTGTGGTGTTAGTTGAATGAAGACAAACATCCTCATGTTGTTGCACTCACATTAAAAACACACAATAACCTTGAATTTTTAAAAATATACATAGGTGTTTGACAGCTGTTGTATCTAACCCAAGGGCAAACTTAGTCCAGAAAAGAGGGAAGTTTAGATGACCCTGTTTTGTTCTCTGTCAAGTTACCATGACATATACACAAACCTTCTGGGCATATTTTAGAAAGGCAAGGCAACAATTCCCAAAAACTATTCTTAACAAGCATTTATGACTATCGTTTACTTATAAAAGCCAAAGCAGCTCTAGGAAGCTATCATGTGAGTCACCCTTTGTGCAGGATGCCTCTGCTTTAGGAAACAGAAAAATAAGACTTAGCAAGTACAAACTATACAGGTTCTTAGTGTTAATATCCACCCTGAAGACTCAAAGCATCTATTTATACAGAGGTCACCAGTGGGAAGGGGGATTTGCTGTCAATAGCACATATAGGTAAATAATCCAGGTCCTCTGGGTAAAAAGAAAGCCTTGGCACAGAACATTAATTAGTTTTGTGGACCGTCTTAGGAATGTAATGGGGTTACAGCTCAGAACAAATGCACATATGGGCCACAAATACTTTCACAAACACACCACACACATATTCACAGTCAGTTGCACAGATAAGCTAATTCAAAGTCATTCAGACACAAAGAATGTTTTAAAAAAAAGCCATACCATCAGAAAATAATCTCATTGATTACCAAATGAGCACCCTGAGCTATCTGTCAAATACCACAAAGCTAGAATCCCTGGAAAACCTAGAAAAACCTAGAAATATATTTACTAAAGGATGGGGTTTAAAGCACTAGAAGTATCTGCGTAGGGAATGTATTTCTAGTGGGGTCAGAAAAAAATTCTTCAGTATTTTTGCTTTTAGTGGTAGACGTTAAACCTTGAGCAAGAATAGTGCTGTTGTCAGTATTTGCAGTGAGGTTTGTAAGCCCTCCAAGTAGTTTGTAGTAACAGCTGGGTCTGACATGGAGAGCAAGTACAAGGGCAGCCAGTCTGAAGAGAGGGAGCGGCAGGAGAAAGGGAACAAAAAAAAAAAAACAAAACATATAGACTGAGTATTTTTTGACATTCGTGAAGACGGAGTGCATCAAACGGTTACACGTGGTGAAACAAAACTGCATGAGAAGGAGAAGACTGAAAGACACAGCTGATTGTGAAACCTAAATTATCTTTCTTGGATGACATTACAATCACACTGTTTTTTTTTTCTTTTGTATGACATTTCTAAGAAATTTACAGAAGGGTGTTGCCACTTTCTCCTCAAAGATAAAGCTGTTAGGAGTAACGAATGATCAATCATGACAAAGTCCAACTTTATATTCAGCTCTTATAACAACATAACATCACTTTAGTCCATTAGATTTAAAAAATATTAAATTGTGACCCCCAAAAGCTCAATTATATGTCACAATTTTGATCTATTGTTTGCAATAATTCTAGATAACTGACTATGTGTTAACCTAAAATAATTTAGTATCATTATGCAAGAAAAAGCAGACTAAAATACAAGAACAAAATGGTGCAAAAGTCTTTGTTACCTTAGCTCTTATTATTTTGTGAAAGTTTAAAGGACAAGACACTTTTTTTAAATTTTTTGATACAAACAGAAAATACATATTAAAAATATTAGACTAATATATTGGCTAACTGATTAATCGGTTGGCTGGTTATTGGATTTTTCATACATTTTGTCATAAATACAGATGTTTGCAGGGATAGTTATTAGGATTCTCTTTTGTTTAGCTTTAGCTTTATCTCTTGTTCGGATCTTAAAGAAAGACGTGGAATTGAACAAGAATATTATTAAAATTCCAATTAAACAACAAGGAGTGTCGATAAATCTGCATTTACAGTACAATGGACAGTTAAAGGCTGAGTGGGGAGGGATGGTGTCACAGAAGCCCACAATGATTCCTTGCAGCAATTCCCAGCTTCAAATGTGTAATTAATAACAGATGCACATGGAAAATTAGCATATGTTTGTCACCTTGCGCTAATCAGTAATATAGTTGTGCATATTAATTAAAAATTCTGTTTATGTACATGTATTTCAAATAACGTAAATTCAAACAAGAAATAAGATCCTGCAATAATCTGTTATAATGTGTACTAATTAGTTAATCCTCGCTGGATTTTTTTTCCTTTTAAATCAACAATACTTCGAGTAAACAAAGAGGGAAAATCCTGGTTCACAGCCTACAGTCATGACATACACAACCTTTGGTTGTGGCAGCTTAAACCTCCAGTCACATAACAGTGTTTCTACAGTCTTGGAGCTGATATTGCTCGTAGGAAGCCAGTCATGCAGGCCAGACCACATCGCCGGGTTATATCACACACAAGGATAAGCTCGTAAATGTATAGGCGGCACGCACAACGCACACAGAGCTCGGCGGTGAGGCAAGCTGCTCACCTCGCTCCACACTGAGCCCCCTCTCAGCTTGTAATAGTAGAGGCTTAGGTTTGGGTGGGGGAAGGGCAGAGGTGCACAGGTTTCTGATCAGACAAGAAAACTAGGCCAAAACTAACAATCCTTTTCCCCGTACGGCCTCAGCCCCTCGTAAATGCTCCAACTTTGTCACAGAGCTGTGACAATCACTTGCAAAGCTGTCATTAATGGCCGGTGATTTTGAGCCACAACACGTGTATTTAGAGGCCTAACCGCTCTTCATAGCTGGGCTATGATTCATGCTTTCTTGCCCCTTTGGAAGCTGTCCTCCAATAAGACTTAGAAGCTGGGGGTAGGAGCGGATAGATTGATAGTGTTGGCCGGGTGCCCATGCTCCAAGTCTATCTGTGCTGAAGGGGAGGAGAGAGGGGAATCTATCTGTTGTGCTCTCTGTGCTCATGATAAACTGACTCCCGTCAAGCTTCTTTCCCGTTAACACAGCTCGCCTGGCAGAAAAACACCCAAATTCACACCGACTTCCAACATGTTAAACAACAACGAGGTGTGGGCAGGGTGATTTAAAGAGGGCAACGGTCCACGAGGTTATGCTCTCCCTGTTCAGCGATAGCTGCGCTACCTAAGTAAAACAGACCGATTGTTTTGGAACAAGTTGGACCAGCACATCTTTCTGAATTCAAACAAGGAACACAATGAACCAAGATTTCACTTCATCACAAATGGGACCATTGTCAGTGGAAAATGCAGTGTCCTTCTCCCTTATCCTCAAACTGTAATTCCCACTGAGCTCCACAGTTAGAAAGAAAATGAGTTTGAGGGATTGTCTGTGACATTAATCCTCCCATACTCTGCAGTTCTAGCCAGGATCCAATACAGAGACACACACACACGACTAAATCAACATTTTATTTACCAAAGGAAAAACAGAATCAACTATGTTTCTGGCTGCTGCCTGCTTTCATTTGACAACGCCTTTTCTTGCCTTCCTCTTTTCTCTTTGGTGATTTTATGGGACCCCCTCTCCCCACCATCTTGGATTCCCATTATAGTGCAGTTATATGGGTACCCCTGTTCTGACACCCACGCTTCAGGTACGATGAACAGAAAAACAGCTTGTTTCCTGTTTACGAAGCTGGATAACTGAGAGACCCAACAACACAGGCTGAGTAGCTGTGGAAAAAAAAAAAAAAAAAAAAAAAGCAGATAGGAAACTACAATGGAGATTGGGTCTGAGGGAGGGTTCAAGAGATGAAGAGGGAGGTGAGTGATATTAAAAAAGAAAGCTAAAGAGATATTAGGACGTGCATGGAAGAGACAAATCATGCAACTTAAGTAAGTAAATAAATAAATTAACAAAATCCCCAAGCCCACTCTGAAAATAATACAGTAGTCATATATGGGGAGGGAGGTGTGTGAAAAGTCACGATAACAGATCAGAGGTTGAATTGACTCTAAATCAATTGAAGTAGGCATGTCAAGGCTGCCCAGGACAGGATGGGGAAGAAAGGGAGTGAAAGGGAGATAGATGCGAGCTCGTGTGGGGGAGGGAAGCGGAGATTGTTGGTGTCGTGGGAGCACTGCAACAACAATAACAGCAGTGTGTGCATGCGTTCGCATGTGCGTGTGCGAGAGAGTGACAGGGTGAATGAGTTAGAGTGGAACTGGGGATGTGTTATGGCTCACAAAAGTGATGAAATGACATCTCCTTCACTTCAGCTCACAGCTGCTATTGCAGCAAAGAACACGCTGTTGAGATATCTGACCTTCTATTTTCTTTGATAGCCGCTGGTCAGACGTGTCTGCCTGCCTGTCATGTTCTCCTCTAATTAGCTGTTCCTCCACAGCGACTCCGCTGTGTCCATCGCATACAGGTTTCTCCCAGTTGATACTCGCATCATCTGTGTAATCTCACTTTTTTTTATGGGTGTTTACTGAGAAACAAACAAAACAAAACCCGTCTCCAAACAGAACGTTTTGAAGGTTATTCATCATCCATTCACATTTCCCAAAACACTCTCAAGCCGCAGACATATCATCAAGTAGTTGTGTCTATCAACCGAGTTAATAATTTGGATTACAGCTCCCAGGTACAATAAAAAAAATATGATGTGGAACCATGTGATTGTGAAAAAATTTGGGTTGAAGCTTCTTCTTTTTTGTTGTTTTCTCAATTTCTTTCATCTCTTTTTCCTCTTCCCCTCCCCCTTCCTTTGCAGATTAGAATTCATTAGCAATCAAAGAGCCTCCAGAGAGCTCCAGCTCTTAATTACCTACTCATTTGCATTTTTGCATATTAATGACTGCAGGGTTTTGGTAGGATTTTTGCCGCAGTGGTTTAAAGGCACCTCAGTCGTCTGTTCTCTGGGGAGGAGGAGAGATGGCTAGAGGCAAGGCTCCAAGCCTGTCCAATCCCACCCCCCCACCCGGATCTTTCCTGATGGGAGCTGGACAGAGTGAGAACAGGGTGTGGGGGTGTTGTGTTGGCTGGGGGCATATGGGATGGGTGGGGTGTGGTGTCGAGGGGGACTACAGGGGTACACAGGTTAAAGGTCAATGTCCTTATCAACATAAGAAAGAACACATGTCCTCCATACTCCCTAATTGTTGTCATATTGAGCAATTTAAACACCTGATCTGAGCGAAACACACCCCGAGAGAAACTGGAAATTCGTACTGCAGAGATTGCTCACGTGGGTTTTATTGAGGACGGCAGCTAGTTGGGATGAAACTCATGTCCCACAGTGTGCAGAGGCAGGGGCATTTTATATCCCAGGAGGAGGGCGTGTAGTGGGGAAAAAGAGGGTAGAATGGCAGCATTGCTGTTTTCCTCTTCATTGTTGTCCGTCTCGCTGGGGAGACAGCGAGAGGCTAGTTTAGGTTGTGTGCTAATGATGCATGCACATGTGCACAAGCAAGCAAGATTATAAAACAACACCTGTGTGCATAAACATGTAGGCAAACATGTAAACAGAAACAGTTTGCTTGCAAATGCATACACACACATTCGGCGCCCGTTCACATGCATAGACTCGGGGAATAATATCACATGAGACGCCAGACTACAGCTCCCAGGCATCTCCCGGCCCCTGAAGGGCTTCAGCTTCTCTTATCCAATATGTTTTGACGATGGTGTCTGAACACGGAAAACAACACCATACCCCACTGTGTTTTTAGATACCTTACAAACATAACAATTAATGACCTAGAGCCTCAAGACATGCAAACAACAGGTTCAACATGGCTGAATGAAACACTCTTAACTCAGCGTGGATTTGTCTCAGAGTAAGTGTTGAAAGTGGGTTCTAAGAATGTAAATAAATGTTGTTTCATACAGATTATTAAAACGTCAACATTCACCATTTAAAAGGACTTGCATTACGACATGCAAGACATATGTATTTTTCATGCTGCATCCTTCAAAGCATTCTAACAGAGTGGGCTTAAGTCGACTTAACTGCTATTAGTGGAGCATTATGAAATGTGTGTGTGCAGGAAGGGTCAGAAGACTGCAGCAATGTGTGGGCTGTTGGGGTGGGGTTAATGAGCTATTCTATGACCTCTGTCACCCCACTGGATCGCCTCAGGGGAATGGGCTGAGACAAACAGGAAGACAGGGTGACAACAAGACTGCAGTTGCAGCCTGCCTCTGGAGTTCTCCTGCCAATCAGATTTAAAATAACAAAGATATCCTATACTCAAGAAATAAAAATGACATATTTAGAAGTATTTTCATGTCTTTTGATTCCAATCTACAATTCTCTATGTATACCAGACGATAACCCAGTGATGAAAATCCCTGAAATGCCAATTAATGTTTATTTTTCGTTTAGTTTTATTTGTGATTTATGGGAATGTCTCGATCTATCTGTTTATACACCAGAAAAAAAGAAGAAGAAAAAAAAGACATGGTAAAGAGTTAAGTAACTGAATATCAGAGCGGGATCGCTGCATTCTTCAATGGCCATATCAGCGATAATACCGCCCCCCTCTGGTGAGTTTGGGGAATTGGTGCTTGTTTGAAGGCGAAGTGACGAGATATGAAATCCCAGAGGATTAATGCTGCTCTGTAAAGTTACGTGCCTTTGTCAAGCTAATACTGGGTTTTAAAGATGGCGTTTGATTTTATTGTTATGCATTTTATGCCTATATTAGAATTTTAAGTTATTTGACACAGTTCTGGTACAAATTTAACACTGTATAATTATTACACATTCCCTGTTGCAGTTCGCACTCCAAGTATGTTCTGAACGTGTTAGGAAACACGAAGATCGACTCAAATTTTTGCAACCATTATTTTTAATAGAAAGATTTTATATTCTTTAAACCAGACAACCAGATGCCAGACATTTTTGGATATATTAAAAAAAAAGAAAAAGAAACAAAAGGACACAAAAATGGAATTATATGGTTTAGACTGTGTGGATTTAGTGGTCTCATATACAATACTCTCTTTTCATCACAAAAAAAGTGCAAATTCTCTTAAGAACAAATATAACCAATATACCCCTGCAGCTTCCAACAGATATGGACTGACAGACCTCAGTCAAAATAATAATAAAAAAAAAAGGTTCATTTTGAAAGGCGCACTGAATCAGGTAGGGGGAGAAAGTCTGCTGCCCTCTATAGGTACAAAGGTCCATTTACAATATGCAACATGTGGCTGCAGTCTATTCACCTCGTAGTGAGCAGGTATTCGTCCTTGCAGGCACACTTGTGATACAGAGTGGGGTGTGGCTAACTCAGCATCAAGACCACAAAGGCCTAGCAAAAAAAAAAAAAAAAAGAAAAAAAAAAGAAAAGAGAGCAGCAGCTTTCTCCCCCATGTGATTCAGTGTATATTTAAATGTCCAGATTAGAGAACTGAGTTATATCCCACTTTCAAATGTACATCAGAAATAAAAATAATGTCTAAAGATTTGTAATTGTCACTGTACAACTCAGAATATAAATAGTAGCCTATTTTTTTCTCTCCCAAGTTAAACCATTTACTGTAGTATTGAAAAGCTATGAAGATCAATATTATTCTTTTGCTCCGCTG
Source organism: Zenarchopterus dispar (assembly GCA_028564865.1). Taxonomy (NCBI): domain Eukaryota; kingdom Metazoa; phylum Chordata; class Actinopteri; order Beloniformes; family Zenarchopteridae; genus Zenarchopterus; species Zenarchopterus dispar. Next base: position 4,174,109 of record JAOWBL010000019.1, read on the forward strand.
CAGAAATCAGGATTTATTTGTTTTTTGTTTTTTTTTGACAGTAAGGCCAAAAGACATTTCTGTTCTGATTTGCAAACATAAGCACTGGTCATTTCATAATCATTAAAACTTTATATGGATACCAGATCCAGCCTTTCCCTACACAAACAGGGTGTTACTGCAGAGAATCTGCAGCAGATAAAACACTGCATATTTAACATTCAGCAGAACCAGCCTTCTCAGAAAGCTTTGCAACTGTTAAACAGGTTTATTTTCAAGGGAAAAAAAGGACTCCTGAAATGAGATCAAATGACTTTTCTCCCAACAAGATCTGAGCCTGTGAGCAAAGAGTGGAGGTGTGGGGGACTCATCTTGCACTGTACCCTCCAAACCCACCATCACCACCACTGTGTGACTACGCAATAAACTGCATATCAGGCATGATGTTGCTATGACAGAGATGTGTTTGCTTATGTCCAGATGGATTGGCAGCTTGAGCCATCATGGATCTAGATGCCAAATATTCAAGTTTTTCTTTTTTCTTTCTCTTCCCATTTTCATGATATATATATATATTTTTTTGCATTTCAACAATCATCTGCACTGAAAAAACATCAACAGGGACAAAAGAAAAAAACAAAAAACAAAAGATGAATAAGAAAAACAGTGATAACCATAAAATAAAAGCACAAAAAATTTAGGATGGCCTTTTGCAAAGTGCTTTTGTTACAATCACAGAAGCTGAAAAAGGCAGTTTGATAGCACTACACTGGGGGCCTCATGAACACGTTGTCCACAAGTCAATCTGTTACACAGCAGCAGGATAGTGAAGACAGAACGCTAGAATGATGACAGTATCCTCTTGCCGTCTCAGGCTCGGATCCTTTACACTTTCCAAAACCTCTAAAGTAGGAATCACTGTATGAAATCATGGAATGTATCCCAAAAATTGGTTTAAGTGACTACAAACTGAGACCGTTTCATTCTACATAACTCATTCGCTCCCCTCCCTCTCTCTTGTTGATTCCCCTGTGAGGGTGTGTGAACTCTGATCAAGGCCAGTTGGCAGGAGAGATGGAGACTCTGAGTCCAGAGAGAGGGAGAGTGATGGGAGAACAAGGGAAGAGACCAAAGAACCCCTTCCCTCTTTGCTTTTCCCACCCCTTTAAATATGTTAAAGTCTGAATTACAAGACTGAATCCCACATGGCTCCATTTCTTTGAACAAACAATTTACTGGATCAATATTAGAAGGAGGTAAAGGTTGGTCACAACTCTTTTACACGGAGTTGAGGGAAGGGTTCGTACTTTTACTTTTTCAGGGAGATATTATGTTCAGTGTTGGTCTGAACAAGGCAAGAAAAGACAGAAAAAGCACAGACGAATCAGACATACCATAAACAGAGCTGACATGAAACTCAATGCATAGCAGTGTATTTTCCACCTGAGTAGTACTTACATAAAGACAAAAGAAATCAGCAACATTATTTGCATTTCCCCAAATCTGTGTTAACCTCCTTTGTATTACATCTCTTATTGTGGCCATGCAATTCATAGTTTGGCAAACCACCAATGAACCATTTCCAGGCAAATGGTTCATCATCTCGGCTTCCTAAAACCATTTCTCTGAAAACAACACGCGGCTGTCCTTCGCCACCCGTGTGTAATCCTCCTCCCTGATAGCCAACCTTTGAATCCTCAGAGAGAGAAAGACTCCAAGTGCAAACTGTCCCCACTTGGCTGTGAGTAGCCAACAGACAGAAGCCTGCCACTCTGAGGGACCCAGGCCTGTCTGTGTAAGTGCCAGAGCCACGCTGCGCTTAATGCTGAACTGCATATGCTGCACTCAACTTGCTGTGCACAACCTGGTGGAAATCGCAGTAAAAATCAGGTGTGCCAAAAAAATGACGAAGCAAAGCAAATGGTCCACCTTCTTCTGCACTTGTTCCCACAATAACAAGCCAACCCTCTCTCCCCCATTTACTTTGATTATTTGAAGTTATCCATGTTATCGAAGTCTGGGTTTTATGGCCTTATTCAACAGATTAAGCAACAATCTTTGATAATAGCACATACATAAAAAAGCATGTCAAGGTCAATCTGTGAAAAAAAAGGAAAAAGAAAAAAGAAAATGCAAAGAAGTTCAGAGACTGCTTCAGTGTGGCCTGTGTCAGGGTAACCTTGGTCTGGGGCTGAGGCTGGGGATACAGCAGTTGTGAAGTCATGGAGACTGACAGACACACAGCTCTGAAAAGCAGCACAAAGACATTTATGCATCAACTAATTCCGCTAAAATTCAAATAGATCTCTTCAGTGGAAAGCCAATTCTGTTTTTGAAATTAAGTCATAAAATAGGACCAGGAAAGTGTTCCTGGTCAGACTAATTTGACAAAAAGACACTTTTGTTTTTCTATCCCCTCAATCTTTAAGGCACGCTGGCCCTTAAAGCTGTGTGTCCATCCACTGGAAGTGAGCTTCAGCCCCACACTACACAATGCAAGAGTTTAGAAACAAAACATAATGGTGCCCAGACAAGGTCACAAAGTCACAGTCCATTTCAGATCAACAACTTTTCAATTCAGTTAGCCCCTTTCAGGAAGTAAATTGAAGTCACGTGGTTCAGGAGAGATCAAACTGTGTTTGAGAACAGAATTATTTTTCACCAAAGATTATCAACCAAACAAGTGAAACAAGGCAAAAGCCCCATCTCTACATTTATGAAGTACAAACAGTATCTCTGTCACTTTCACACATCTCAGACATCAGATCACAAACAACTCAGAAGCTTCACTACCTGTCAAAAGGTGTATTTTAGTTAAAGGAATATATGATTTGTTTCCACCTATAGTTACACTGAGAATCTATTTTCAAGAGCTTTCAGATTAAAATAATAAAACTCTGTTTATCCAACATAAAGTCGGTAGCTTAAAATGCCCAGCGACACGAATGAAAGCCATTTTGTCTGCTTTGGTATTTTGTTGTTGGACGTCTGTATATTTCTTAACATACTAAATATGATTATTTTAAAGGAAGGGTTGGATGGACTCTTTATGAGACCACTGAGTATTGACCACACTGCTCTGTGCACAGTGACACTCGCAGGCCTGTCTGAGGTCTCCTGCCCTTTTTTTCCAGAAACAGGAAAAGGACATTTAACATTAGTGCAAACTTTTGCTCTCTCAGCTAAAGCACCATTTCCAGTGCTATCAGGCTTTTATCCATAACCCCACCCAAGCACCCTTTTACCCCACCCTCCTGGCACAGCATCCTAAAAATATGACCCCCAACCACCCCGCCCCAACACACACTCTACCAGACAGACACACACGCACAGCCATGTAAAACTCTTAAAAAAAAAAAAATAGCTGTAGCACAACACATTATTTTAAGAAAAACAAGTTTAGACAGACACAAAAAGCCACCTCTGATTCTACTGTCCACAAAGAGTGAGAGGAAGCGAACTCAAGTAAATAATCTGTATGACTCCACACACATACTTCTGCATATGTATTTAAGAGGAGGGCATCTGTGTATGACTTAGACAGGGAGGCCCAAAGTGGGTAAATTATAGAGGGATTCTGAAAATATCTAGTTTGCTCTGGATTAAGAAGGATACAAAGCTTTGGTTAATCAACAAAAATAAAATTTGGGGAAATATTAAGGTCCATTTAAGACGATAAAAATTCTGTCATGTCAAGAAAAAGTGGGTTTAAGCAGTCCAAACCACGTACCACTACAAAAAAGATCACAAACCAGGTAGACATTGGACCATCCAGCTTACACTGGTCTGCAGTGGGAGTCAAACTGTGCAACCGTTGTCTGTATTCAAACAAAAAAGTAAAAATAGAAGCTAAAACTGAAGACCCAGCCAACTCCTGACAGTAACCAACAAGGCTAAACAAAGAGCTCTGCAAACGTGAACCATGAGGGCTGTGAAGTAAATAACCAACTGTCCAGTGTGTTGTTTTGAATGATGGAGTTTCTTTTTGCTTTTGTGGTACCGTGGACCTATTGTCACTCTGGTTCCTTTGAGAACACATGTAGTTATGAGAGTAGCTGGCGAACAGATGGGGAGACACAAGGTTTGTTGTCCTGAGAACTTCCAGCCTGCAAGCCAGCAGTGCATGCTTGTGTACATGCATACCAAGGGGGGGAAAAAAAAAAAAAAAAAAAAATTTAAAATGCATGTATGCAGATACACACACACATGCAGACTAAGGGCCCTTTTTTTCTGGATCTTATTTCCGCCTTCTGTCACCTTAAGACACAAAGACAGTCACTAACAGTGAACTTCAAGTGCATTCAGTCTTTTAAGTCTCAAAATCCACTCCAGGCTTTTTTTTGTGTGTGTGTGGAGATCTAAACTTACATATTACTGCTTTGATTAAAACATGAACAAGGAACTGAACCACCCTGGACCGATCTCATTTGCAACTGGTTTGTTTCAAAGTACCCGTTTTGTTGACAAAAGTGCCCTCCCCATTAACAAAGTGCTTTCATAACCTGCTTCTTTCTAATTAAGGTGCAAAAGAACTGATAGTTGAACTACAGCACTACCACAGAAATGACAGAGAGGAAGAGGAGGGGGATCACATGGATATTGTCTTGAGTCAAACAATGTGCTACTATGAAAAGGACACCGGATTTGGAATAACACAACTTGGATCTTTTAAGACTAACAAATCCAAATGATGGAATCTCTGACAATATTCAGACAGATATGCAAGTTCTGGCATTTTTTTCGCCTCACTAGAGGATACCTGGACATCAGTGTGTGTGTGAGAGAGACAGGGAAAGTGCATTGGAGCTGGCAGCTCAGGGTGCATGTTTGAACAGGCTGTGCCTGACTCACACGCTGATGATGTGGCCAGAGGGACCCTGGCTGACACACACACATACACACACACGCACGCACACACACACACACACAATGCATGCACGCAAAACACATGTACATGTAAACATACTCCCACAGTAAACTGCGAGAACCAGGCGTCCTCCCCATAGTAACACCAGGCTCTAATATAATAATATCTCCTCCAGGCTGGTTTGGGGGCATTAGAGGACTATAGAGGCCGAGAGAGGGAGAGAAAAGGCCTGATTTGATCCCCTCCTGCCTGGAAACGTGGCTGAGCCGGGGGAGATTATTTTTTGGAATGCAACAGACATTGTGAGAGCCCCCTCCCCTTCTCTTACTCCCCTTCCCCCATCAACCAGCTGCAGCTTCGCTCCGATTTGGCCTCCCAACTTGGACAGGTATTTATTGCTCTCTTCATCATACAGGTTGCCTTATGGTTGTGTGGTCCCAAGGGCAAAAAGATTGGAATAAGCATTATACATAAAGCTCCTCTCACTCCTAACCCAACAAGAACCCACTTTCTTTAAATATTATACTCCCCTCTTGCTCTGTTGGATATCTTTAGTAAAGCTGTGCAAACAAAGAAAAAAAAAGGTGCTCATCTATGTCTTCTTCGTACTCTTTGTCACTCTCACTCCCTGCCAATCCTTTAACCTGCGGTTGGTTAAATGCTACCCATGCCTTGTTAAACAAGGATGGATTCCAAAAAAACTGCACAAGGTTAAGCACATTCATTCATCTGACCTCCTAATCCTTTGGGCAGGAACTGTACATGTCAAGTGTTATGTTTTGAACAAATAGGTGACTAAATGTTTTTTTTTCTTTTCTTTTTCATTGAACATTCACACAGTTTGTTTCATTCACTCTTAAGCATCACTCTGTGAGAAGTATGACATCAATCCTAAGAGGAAAAACATGACTGATAAGTACACCTCACTGAGAGGGAGCCAATGTCATATCACCACCTGCTATATATACACACACAATTATAAAGTGTCAAGTACCCAAAGCAGTCAACAAAAAGGAACAAAAATTAAGACAAATCAAAATGGAAAACAAAAATGCTGACTTTGCAGGTTTGTGAGGGTCAAAGAGGCAACGTAGTAAAGCCAGCAGATACATAGACAATGGTAGTGCTTCAAAAACACAAATGCTTCACCCCTCATATTCCCTAGTCCTGCAATAAGCGAGCCCCCATTAAAGTGGATTTGACTCAATATTAATTTGTTTTTCAATAAGACAAAACATAGTTTCAGAAAATGCATTTTTTAGAGTAAGTAACACTTCAATCAAACCCTTGTCTGATTCTTTCTGGAACATTTAGAGAGAAAAAAAAAGCTGTTGCATCAAAAATGTGGTGAGTTTTCCTTGCATATATCGTGGCAATTTTGTTTCTATGGTAACTGTACATTTCAGATCTGCAAAAGAATAGAAAAAGACTTTTTTTCACTAGGAGGATTTGTCCTCGCCTCACCCGTACATCAGCCAGAGGGTGCAAGACAATCACCCTTCTTCGAGCTTGAAGGCTGTGAGGACAAAACCGTAAAAAAGAAAATTAAATCAACTGCATAGTTGCTAAGAGTTTCTTTGTATCTATCATACATTTGCCTAAGCACATATGCCAATGTATAAAACCTCTAATATTACAAAGAAAGAAATGGTCCAGAAAGTGGACATCATAGGGTGCATGATTTGAAGCGTTCTTTGCTCTTTAACAAATAAACCAACTGAAGTGCTTGTGAGTCTATCTGTTTCCTAAAGTAAAAGGAGAAAGACATATAAAGATTAGATTTTTGTGACACCCTGATTTGGTTTATAGAGGAATAGTTAGTTGTTTTGTCTGTTTTTTTTGTTTTGTTTTTTTGTTGTTTTTTTTAATTGCCTTTTCTCTGATCATTGGCCTGTCTCACAGGCGTTGCAGAGTAAATGTGGTGTCCAGCAGTGTCCTTGCTGCACCTGTAGTCTCACAAACCTTCCTCCCCTGCTAACTCCTGCAGGTGAGGACTTGGTGCATGTACTCCAGCAACACCCTCCACCTCTGCCGCTGAGGGTGTCTCAGAACGCCGTCGTCCCCTGATGCTAAGAGGCCCAGTGTCGTGGCTGCTGCTCAGTAGACCTTGTGGTGCCTCGAGGAGCCCTGGTTCTCTCACCCGAGGTTTTCTGCCACGGCGGGAGGGGATGCCATTGCAGCCGTCCTTCTTGAGGTGGCGGTGCAGGTGGTCTGAGCGCACAAAAGTCTTAAAGCAGCTTGAGCACTGATATGGGCGCAGGCCAGTGTGTACACGCATGTGGTTCTTCAGGTCGTAGTTGTGAGCAAAGGCAGCTCCACACTGTGTACACAGGTAAGGCTTCTCTCCTGTATGCTTCCGCATGTGAACCTTGAGCTTGTCCTGTCTGAGAGGGTGAAAAAAAAAGCCCATAAGATTACAAAGACAAAAAAAAAAAAAATTGAATGCCCAACAGGATCAGCTCACTTGTGCAAATGCACACTGCCAGCTTCAGGCTTCACTTACTAATCGTTCTACCATCAATAACACCATGTACAAATGTATAATTAACTCCAAATTTATTATCAGTTTTATACATACAGTGAACAGCTTAATATGCTTTGGGCATTTTTATTCTCCATTAGAAGTCTTTAAAGACTCTTGGATCCCCTCCAGTTCTGTGAGGATAACAAGTCCAACTGAGTAGAGACCATAAACTTTACATTTTTATCTGTGTGACTGTGCACGAGAGGAGTATAACTGTATAGTGAGACAAAAGCTCAATGTTCACTGTGTCAGTTGGTGTTTTTACTGTTTCTGTTTGTTTTAATTTGAAGACAGGAAGATGTCAAAAATGTCTGAGTTTTGCAAAGAGAAAATGACTTCAATTTCCTCCACAGAAGACCCATTCCAAAACAGACTAACATTTATACTTAAGTAGTACTAAAATATAAATAAGCCTTGGAAAACATAATCAGCTTTGGAGCTTAGTTTTATCTTTACAAACCATATTTTGATTAAATTTTGTGCAAGAGTAGGTGTCACTTTCAGGTAATGCAAATAATGATATGGAAGACATTACACAATGGTCAAAAGAAAACTAAAACATGACTTCATTTCTGTAAATCCAAATTCATCTCATTACATCCTGGAACACTTTTTTTACACGGTAGTGTTACATCCACTAAATCTTATCAGGCTGCCTTGGCCTTCATCTGAATCTTGTCCTTCCCTCCCCCCTTTAGCCCTTACTATCTCTCTCACTCCAAAGCTCTTAAATTGTCTAACCTTTCTACATCGAGGGCAGAGAGCTTCTAAACAAACAAGTGTAGCAAAGACAACTGTTTGAGCACATACACGTATGCTGTCAACGGGTATGAAAGTGGATTAGCTTCTATACAAGAAAACAAGCAAACCCATTGCAACCTTCATAGATCTATACAAACTGTCCCCAAAATAAAAAGGAGAAAATTATCATTGAGGAAGTGAAACACACAAATATAAATGCAAATACAAGAAGAGGACTTTTGGGTGGGTTAGGGGCAAAGTGACAAAGGTGAATTATTTTTAGGACAGGAGTGATTTATTACTGTGTAAGGCAAACCCTTAACCCTGATCAAACAGGATTAAGATTACAATGCCCCCTTCCCGCTGCACGTGATATTTAGCCAGAGGGTGAATTCAGACTAGTCTTCCCTATCTGCCACGTCAGAGGAGGTTCTGGATATTTTAAGCTGACTACTTCTATTTCCAGCCAAAGCCTGTTGATCGATTACTTAAAGGAATGATTTTCAAGGAAAAGGGAAGACTTGGGAATACAAGGAAATCATGTGCACAGGAGCCCCCTTAGGTAGACAAGCCACTTTTTGCGGTTTTCTAAGTGACATGAAACAAATTTAATTAGAGAGGTAAAGGAGAGACCAGGAGAGGGGGTGGTGTATACATTGCTGTGGGCAGTAATCAGGATGACAACAGATCAAAAGTTCACATTACTGTATTGGAGCACGCCACCCAGGGTGCTCCAATAGAGTAATGTGACTTGACTTTATGGCAGCTGTCCACTAGATAACACCATCATGACACAGCCTTCTTTTATAGGACCCCTACGTTAAAATTCAATAACTTTACCAGGAAGGCTCTCATAAAAATAAAAAAAAGACCTTTACAATAATCCAGACCCCTCTCTCAGAGCAGGAGCATACATGCCAATGTGGTGTGCCAGCACCCCAGTAGGTATTGATCAAAGCAAAAGGCAAACAAACTGCACTACCTCCTTAATGCACAGCTAAGGTGGTTAGCACTAATACTCTAGCTCTTGGCTTTGTGGTATTTCCCACTGCTTGGTGGTTTTACTAATGTGTCAGGTCCAAGACTATTAGTACATGTGACATGAGGCAGTCCCTTCATTAAATGGGCTTACCTGGTAAAGCGCACTTTGCAGATGGCGCATTCATAGGGTTTCTCTCCTGTGTGCGTTCTGATGTGGCGGGGTAGCTTGCCTGCGCCTTGAATGACCTTTGAGCATATGGGGCACTTCTGAAAAGCCTTAGAGCGCATCTTCCTTTCTCCTCCACCTCCTCCACCCCCGCTGCCTCTCTCTCCAACCCCCCTCTCCCCTCCTTGTCTGTGTTGGCCTGTATTACCTCGTGATAGCCATAATGATGGCACTCCCTGTGTCAAAGTAGTGGAGGGTGTATCCTCATGCTGTGCGCTGCTAAAATAATTCAAGTAAAATTCCATGTCAGGATCATCCCCGTCTCCCTGTTCCTCTCCGGTCGCTGCACGCTCCTTCTGCCTCTCAATTGAGTCCATCATTTGCTGCAGGAGGGCGCTGGCTGGACCCCTCTCCCTCACCATCCCCTCCCTACAACTGTCCTCTGTTTCCACTTCTTGCCCCTGCCGAGACTCAGGAGGGAGGTAGAAGTGACCATTTTGAGATGGTGGATAGAATGATGATCCCAGGCTTGTTCCGTTGCTTTGCATAGCCTCTCCATCCTCGTCTTCATCTTCTTCCTCATCTTCATCCTCTGGTTCCTGCGTAGGGGGTTGGGACAAAGCAAGGGCCAGGGGGGAGAAGTACTCTCCAGGGCCAGCAGGAGTTCCGTTGCTGGGGGTGCTCCCATTACCAAGATTGAGGTGCAGGTGTGTGGGCAGGTCCCTGAGCTCTGGCGTGCTGCAGCTGCTGCTCCAGTGCGCCCCTCTCTGGAAGTACTCCAGGTACTCCCGGGCCCGCACCCGGTTGCCCCGCTCCTTCCCTCCTGTGCCCTTTCCCTCTTCATCTTCATCTTCATCTCTTCGCTCACTGCCCATCTAGCAAAAGATGACAGAGATCAAAGACAGTGGGTAAAAGAAAAAAATAAAGATCAGTCCAAGTTTGTGCAAAGGATAAACAAATGGGGTAAGAGAGAGGCAGTCAAAAAGTAGGAAAGAGGAAAATATATTTAAAAAAAATTAGATGGGAAAGGCTGACTCAGATTAACCTAAATCTACAACTGCAAGGCCTTTCAGCATTGGAAAATCACTGACAGGATATCTTGGATGCACACCCGTGGGTTCACCATGCTCATGGGAGTAGGTATGCATACTAAGAGAAGAAATAAATAAGCAAAACACATTACAATTTTAATTCTCTGTCTATAATAGAAAAACCATCAAGCAGAAATACTCTTATGTAGTTTTAGCACTGATACATTCTCTGATTTGTAGATAAAATATCACGAGTTGTTGTTGCAAACTTCTAAAGAACTGAAGTATCAGACAACTGGATGAATTGACACAGTTGGTTTATAAACGAAAATTTTGGAGGTTGAAACTATTTAACATTAAACACTCAGGACTTCATTACAGATTTTGATAGGTCTTGTATGATCAGAATAAAAACCAGATGTATTATGACACAATTGATCATGCTGAATAAGAGCTGCAACATGTTGTGTTTGTAGACTGTGAAAGAGCCTGGTGTCCTTACACAAATGCTGTTAGCTCAGCATGAGTAAGTGTTGAACTAATCCCAAGCTGTGGGTGTGTGTTTGGTATGGTGAGATACCCTGATAAAGGGCATGATGTAAGTCTGGCTATGCTGACAATTTAATGAGGTGGATGGTATGATGAGCAGTCGCTTCAATGTGAATGAACCAGAGGACTATATGAATATACGAAGAATAATAGTTCCAAAAACATCAACTCTGAATGACTCCATATATTCAGTGTGGCTCATGTTTCATATTAACTATTAACAAGTGTTACTAATAGTTTTTAGTGGTGATGTACCGGCGGGGAGAGCACTTTGGTGTCCAGCAGGTGTGTACAGACATCCTGGACGGGAGGGATTTCCAGGAGGCGTGCAGCAGCAAGGATGTCAGCTATACTACTGTGACTGACTGTCAATGTGGCTGTGTAGGCAAAGTCCAACAAAGCTCCCAGAGCCTCTGCTGCCACAAAGTCGATGCTGTAGATGTTTTGTTGGTCAGCGGCGGCCCCTGAAGTGAAGAGCTTGTGGAAGTAGGAGCTGCAGGATGCCAGGACGGAGCGGTGAGCTGGGAACTCCCGGTCCTGGGTAACCAGGAGCACGTCACAGAGCAACCCACTGAGACGCTGCTTGTTGAGACTGCCCAGGACGTCTGCGCTGTGTTCAGGGAAGGGGATCCCCACAGGGCCTTCCTCTGCCTCTCCTGCTCCCCCTCTCCCTCCTCCACCTCCACTGCCCAATGTCGCCCTGAGCCGCCTTCCACCCCTCCCACCGGCTCCTGACGACATCTTCCACCAGCCTGCCGCCGAGCCGCCTAGCACAGCCCCCTCCCGTGTATCCGTCCTGCCGTCTGTCCGTCTGCCTATCTGAAGGAGAAGAGTTATACAGAGAAAGCAAAGAAGACATTAATTCATATGATTTTTTAAGAATTTATTTGTGGGTACAGAAAATGAGAATGATATTAACTGACCAAGCCAATTCATGACAGATTACAAAAAAAGGAAGGGGAATTAGTTAATTGGTTACATGATTCAGATGCTGCAAAGGTGCACCCACACTTGTACAAACTTGTGACATATCAAATTGCATACCAATTAGCATTATTATCAGATGTAAAAGTGATTTGACAATATACTTATAAACACGATATTAGGAAAAAAAATCATGGCAAAATTTTATGAAAGAGACTGATAAAGGCGCACAGTAAACCAAAGCTGGTGTTTAATGTTATGCCTAATGTTAAGTCTATGACTATTGTAGGTGGTTAATCAATACTGGCAACTGGTCTGCATCCTGCTTTGACAGTTAAAAAAAAACACATTTCACTCCATATTCATTTGTGCATTGTTTGTCTTTATGACTATCCAGCTAAACTGTATATAAACTCTATAGTCATTTTTAAAATTTTATTTTAGTCAGTCAAGAAAAGGATAATTTATTTATTTCTTGGCAATGCAAAAGCCATATTGGTGTTGCTCATGAAAATTTATTTTCATGCCCAAGTCACTGATATTAAAGCAAAGACATAATTTTGTGCCTTATATGTTCCTGACCTGCAACTGAACTTCAGTGTGGATATTTTGCATTTCACTCATTACAGCTGGACTCAAGTGCCTTGAGAAAAAGAAGCCATGTGGTGAAACCACAGTGCTTTGGAATTTATTTTAATACGGATGTACTGAGATAGCAAATGCAGTTACAGGCTGATTGCAAAACGGAAAGACGGCAAAGCAAGAAATTAGTTTCTGATGGCACTGAATAAATAACTCACACCATGTATTTTGGCATTTCGCCAGACTTGTGGCTTCACAAATACAATGAGCAGATGATTCACAGACTGAAGACATTTATGTACAGGTAGCTGGGTACCTGTTAACTGTTTGAATACATCTACAGGTGTGTGTATGCACTTGTGTAAGAAATCAAGTAAGCGGTCATAAAGGGCAGATAAGCAGAGTGCTGTGGGGATCAGAGTGCAACTGGGAGCTAGGCCATGGAGCCTATACACTTTCTGACAGTGGAGAGCCAGGGAGGGAAGCAAGGGAGGTGGAGGAACAAGAGGGAATAGGAGGGGGTGGAGAGGGCTGCCAGAGTAGACCCTGTGGAAAAACTTCGCAGGAGAAGGAAGAGGACACGCAACAAGCTGCAAGGGAACAGTATTAAAAAGGGAGGTTGTCAATCCGGTCTGAGCTGGTTACCCCACCCTATACTGTGTGCCAAGTTTCAGAAAAGGCCTGTCCCCTTGCTCACGTGTGCGTGGTTGTGTGCGCGTATGTGTAGTGCTGGTTGAGAGGGGGGGGGGGTTTAAAATGATCGACTGAACCCTACACAGTGGGAGGAGGAGTTTTGGCAGGACAAGCTATCCTTGATTTCTGTATCGACACACACGTACACACACAAGCAAATACAGTAACATCACAGAGACAATCAATAACGCATAAAACACACAGAGCCCTTCCCCAAACACACATGTACTCCCCCCCACTCACACACATCCACAACCACACACACACCATTCCCTTCATCTGCCAGGCAGACCAGCAGGGGGCAAGGCTGGGGGCAGAGGGTGGCAGGCTAGGGATGCATTAAACGTCTTGCTTCAAATGACATTACTTCCAGTCAGTCCACCTGGTGTGTTGTAGGCTACAGTCTCCTTCCAAAACTGCCTAACCTGGCTCCTCCTCCTCTGTCATACATGTTCACTACTCTTTCAGTCTTTCGTTCTCTCCCCTGCTATGATTCATCCTTCCCACTGCAGAGGAATGCCAGCCCATCTCCATACCTGCAGTATGGCAACATGTCACATTTGCCCACGGGTTAGTTAGGTTTACCCCGACCTCACCAGTGAGCGCGTTTGTTTCAGCTCGTCTTCCTTCACTAAGTAGGTCAAAGATTGCTTTTATTTTGGTAAACATTATGATGAAGATATTCAGATAAAAACCTTAAGTTCAAATACCACAACTTGCACATATTTGCACAGCTCTATTTTGTAAGATTAAAAGTCAAATGTCTAATAGCTCCACAGTTTCTCACTCCTAACTCGGTTTTGATAGGCAAGTGTTCTACAAATCTTCTCCAAATACTGCCAATGGCTTCTGCAAAGCTCAGCTGATACAGACTTTCAGGCATGGCAAAAGCAAATTTTATTACTCAACGCCTCATCAGAATATGTTAAGGAGGGAGGGATATAAGGACAAACACAAAGTGGAGAATGAGTTGAAAGAAAGAGCAAGAGAAAGGGCAGCCACATGGTTGTGCCCTTCACAGGTGGAAATAGATCTCTGTGAGCCCATCTATAGCCAAGCCAACCTGCTTTTCTTTAACACAGAGCTGTATTGCACCTGCGCTGGAGCAGGCTTTACTGCAGGCTCGTGTAGCACGCTATTCCCCATGCATACACAGCTGACCCCAGGGTCACGGCTTTGTGGGGTAAAGACGCTGAGCTGAGAGGAGATAAAAACACACATACACACATGCCCATACTTGATTTAGCACCAAACAAGTATGAAGGGACTACTCAGCATGCAGGAGCCACCTGTCCCAGAATAGACCTGCAAAGAACACTAAGAAAAAGGAAACACAGTGCCACAAACCTGATCCTGACACCTCCTCATGGCTTAAAACATTCCTTATCACTAATTCATGCCTGTGGGTGACAAGGCCTACAGCCCAGCACAAAGCTGTACCGCAGCTGTCCGTGTCCGTGGCGTTCCACTTTCAGGGAAGGGCCCTTTCTCAGTGCTCAGTCCATGAGTGCACAAGCCTGCTTTGCAAGTCAAACAACTGCTTCATAGAGCCGACCAATCCCATCTCCACCCTCATCACCTTCAGCTCATCCATAACGTCTCTCTGCCCCCTTCCAATATATCTACACAACAGCCTCGTGTAAAAGTAGTTTATGCTTTCGCAGTTATGTCAGTCGATAGTTGTTGTGTCACTTTGTCAGCATCCATGCTGTGACAGTTGTGCCTAATTTGCTCATCGTGCAGACAACAGACTTTGTAAGGTGGAGGGTTTTTTTAAAAAATTTTTTTAGCTGACATGTATCAACCAAGGAAGGTCTGCAGAATTTTGACTCTCAAAGTATCTCAGTTTTTAGCTAACACATACCACTCATTCCTAAATAGAAAGGAATGAGCTGTTAACCCCGTGCAACCTCAGACGGTTCTCACACAAAGACATATGCAAAATATCGCGACTTTTTAAAAACAACAAAAATGTTTGTGAGAACTAAAAGAGCAAACATAGCAGAATCGTTGAACCTTTAAACCATAAACATTATTGGAGAAGTTAATAGTGAATTTGTTAATTTTACATCAATAATCAGGAAGGGTTATTACTTTATTACATTTACAGGAGAAAATATTTACCTGGTTCTAATTGAGTTCATTCACTTGCAATTCAAATATTTTATATAACATAAGTGCCACAGAAGCATATTAGCAACATCAGAACTGAAAACAAGAAAAAAAATTAATAATGGCCTTCTGATCTCATTTTGCTTCTATAATATTCTTTGTTTGTTTTCATCTCAGAAAATAATTCAACTGCTTTAGCTTCTATAGCAACAATCTCACAACTGATTGCAAGACAGTCAACTCATTCAGGTCAACAAGGTTCAAGGTTGAACCAAGAGGATTGTTCAAGATAAGTAGAATGGGGAGGGGGTAGCACTTCTCAGGAAAAGTAGATTTTGAGCAAGTGCCACAGCTCAGTGACTCATTGCTGCCAGTAGTGGAAGGAAACCTGATTGGCCATATTGGGAGTGAAGCAGGAAGAGGGCAAATGACTGATAAAACTAAACTTGCAAGGGCTGGTCTAAGCCTAGAAGCTTTCACCAGAAACTAACCAGGAAGCTCTGCCAAAACACAAAGCCAGTGAAAAGGTAGGGGGCGAAACAGGGCGTTAAACTTACAAACTCACTCATAACTCTTCAGCACATGGTGCTTAGGAATCCGGCTCAGATGTCAATGATAAACTCAAGATATCTTATTCAGGTACCTGGTGTAACCTCCTGCAATAAGAGGAAAGGTAACCACCCTCAAGTCGGGCAAAGTTTAATGAGAGAAGGCTGGCAGCAGAGTTTATGATGTTATTACAGAAAGCTCTGTGCTGCTAAACAACTGCTGCTACTACTACTCATTAAAGCTCTTACACTATTGAGATTTCATATAGCTTTTTTTTAAAGTCACATTCTATAGCAAGCATGCAAATATTAAAAAAAAGACATAAATAACACTGCAATCCACCCCAGAACAGTAAATGTAAATCACTTGTTTGACAATAATAAAAATATTGTTGAAACCACAGAAGAATCTAAAGTCTTTTTTGTTTGTTTTCAAGCTGAACGTCATTGTTATGCTGTATTCACTTTTACATTTCTTTTCTACATACATAAGGCAGGCAAAGAAAACCCATTAGAACTATACTGGTTCAATTAAAACAACTAAAGTAGTAGTCTCACTTTAAATGAGGCCATATGTCAGGCATTATTTTGTTTACCATTGTGTAGGTGTCCCTGAATTTGTTGTCACTCCATGTAAACACAATGACATCACATTAATTTGCTCATTTAATCAGTTTTGAAACTAAAGATTGTCTTCAAAACTATAAAGTACAATGCTCTTTTCTTTTATGCCACTTTTTTTTGCAGCTTTTTGAGTATTTTGTTGAGTCTGTAAGCACATGTTGCCAATCAGGTCATATAACGAAACACATGGCCTGAAAAGTACCGCTACACCCCAACAGCCCAACACAGTGTCAGCCAGCACAACTTTAGCTGGCCAGTTAGTCAGTCTGCAGGCCCAATGTGACCTGGCTGCACCACTCCGTGCATGCGCAGTCCAGTAGGGAAAGAGGACTTCCTGTGAGTCTAAGGCAGGCGTGTAACAGAACCCGCTCTGTTATCAGATGACCAGCTCTCTGCTTGCTCGATTTCTCTGTCCCAACTGTCTGACCCCCCACCTCTACCCCTCCCTTTCCTCTCATCTGTCGCTCTCATCTCATCATTGCTTCATCTCTGTCTCAGACTTTGCACTGCATAGTATCCACCACATCACCCACTTCCCCTTTCCACTGCTGAGGAGGCAAAGCCATGCAGACCCACCCGTCTTCCTATGTCTCGTCATCCTTTAATCCAACCCACCGTCTTCTCTTTGTTTCATTACAAACCAACTCGCTAAATCAACATGCAGACAGTGTCACATTAGTCACACATCCAGTTCCTGATCAGTTGACCTCTCTGCTTGATCACAAGGGGCTCTTTACTACAGTATTTAATACCAATAGATCAATACATGTTTTTTGTTCCATTATATGTTTCACAATAAATGTTCACAAAATGCTACTGCTTTTCATAATGTTTTATTTATTTAATTTACATTTACAAATCCTCACTGAACATTTGCCTCCAAATGTGTGAAAACATAAGTCAAGTTTCTGTTGCTCTCTGAAAAACATCCCAGGCCTCCCTCTCTTACTCTAATTTGATCAGGTTGTGTTCGCTTCTCCATAATAAATGTCCCAGAAGAGAACAGTAGAAGCCCCTTTACTGCCCCTAGTCTTCAGCACAACAACAGAAAAACAACAGAGAGGGGTCTGTCTGTCTAGCCAGGCTGGAAGCTGTGGTATACTAAGCAGCTGACCAGGGAAACCAAACATTAGGGGGAAGTGAAGCTGCATTCACTAAGGAAGGGGCTGATGAAACAATTCAAAGTGTAAAAAAATGTTCGAAGTTATAGAAATACACATACCTCCTTGTATAAAAACAACAGCACAGAAATGATGTTGTTTGGTATGAACTACAACTCAATACCACCATGAGTTCCTCTAGGTCATTTGAAAGCTACATGTAACACATTTATACAGCCAACTTTTCATACTAAAATAAAGCCTTAAACTGCCACGGCAACATCACGCAACCTGTCCTCTCAGTCTGCCTGAACCTGCTAGTTTCGGGCCATAGTGGTGTAGGCACAAACATACAGGAATATCAAACTGTATTCAGCCTCACCGCCAAATTGATGGGTGGTGTCTTAGACCTGCCCACAGCCACTGAAGTCCCCTGCAATTCCCCTGGAGTCTATTGTTGGTAACACAGACGTGCACGCAAGCGTGCACACAAACACACACAAAATACATATGTCGTCCTAGTTTAACCTCTTGCTGGAATTTACTTAAAATAACTATTCTCTTCCTCCTTAGTGGTACCTAAGAAATAGCACAGAGAGGAACACATGTAGCAGGCAATATTTACTAAAACTAATATATGTTATAAAACTGAACAAAATTCAAATAAAAAAATGGCTCCAGCTTCATCTTCTGCCACCTTATGAGTGGCATTATAAACACTTTCCCAGAATTTGGGCGTCTTCGTGTACTCTGCTCTTCTTTTACCAACTCTGTGCCCGCACATTTAAAAAACAAGTTCAACAAGTATGCAAAACCAAAGAAAAAAATGCATCTAGTTATCAAGGATGGCAGTGAGGGTTGCTGGAAAGTCTTTAACCATGAGCCAAAAGGCAAGCATTACACAGCAGGCGTGATTAGTACCTGCTTATAACAAGATGCCGGTGAGGTGAGGATGGAGGTGAGTGGAATGAAAGGAAAAGATGTCAAGAGATGGACCATGGTGTGAAAAGCTAAGAAAAAAAAAAAGACAAAATGAATCTAGAAGCACATAAGCTCGTCAGGGTGGTGCACAAAGTTACCAGAGCTTAAGTTTTATTTTAGTATTGCATGGACTTAGCTGAGGCAGCTTACCCTATTCAGTGAAATTCATCTGTCATGAGATATGTCACATATTCTCCTCATTAAGACGATATGTTACTTGGTGAGGCTTTGCAAACTATTACCCAACATCTCTTTTACCCTGCCAGCTATCAGCATGGTCTTTCTGGAATAACCTGGAATATGTCAGGAAAATATCTGAAACTGTGATTTTCTTTTTGGAGTTACTTTTAAGTCCCTAAAAAAGCAGCAAGAAGGATCTGCAAATGTCTTAGTCTACTTATAGCAACAATGTCATTTACTCATTGTAGAATATTAAAAATAAGGCCATAGTTCATCTTGAATTTTGTAGAATGGGCATAAAGGTCCAGCATTTACAAGTTAGAACAATGTCAATAAAACTTATTCATAGTGGCTTTTTCTCCAAACACT
Organism: Zenarchopterus dispar; assembly: GCA_028564865.1. Lineage (NCBI taxonomy): Eukaryota > Metazoa > Chordata > Actinopteri > Beloniformes > Zenarchopteridae > Zenarchopterus > Zenarchopterus dispar. The sequence continues at coordinate 4,193,060 of JAOWBL010000019.1, forward strand.
ATTCTCTGCAGTACCTTCCACTCAGTACTCACCTATATGTCATATCTTCCTTTATCTGCAAGTGGGTCAAGAACTCTGAACTCCATCAAGCCCCTTGTTTCTCACTCTCCTTCGCCAACAATCCGCAGTGGTGGATTTTTTTTTTTTTTTTGCCCTGCTTGCCTCTCCTTTCAGTCAGTTCAAAGGCACACAGTGTGTGTATGTGGATGTCTCTGTAGTGCTTAACAAATAGGCAGAAAATCTTTTGCGGACCCTATCTGCCTCCCCCCTGCTTGCCAGCTCTGCTGCCTACGTCTCTGGGCAGGGCAAGAGCATAACCAGACAGGAAACCTGTGAGTGGCCCTAGTCATACAGGCAAGCCCTTGCTTGACACCCCCCTCTGCCACCGCCCCCCCCCAATTCTATCCATCCCCACCCCCTCTATTTTCAGCACACAAGTCAGCTCCGCATCCCCTCGTCTCATTGGCTTGACAGTAGCACTCTCACCACACCTCCTCGATGGGATAGGCCAGGCTGCCATTCCCTTTCCTGGATAGCCGAGGGCGAGGCACTCTGGGATATAGAGTTCTGAAACCCAGTGTGACCTGGTTTATAGCCCTCACCATGGACTACGAGTCCCAGCTCTCTTTGCCCTTAACACCCCCACTATCTCCAAGCCTGCTCTAACGTAAGCACTCAGGGCTGAATTATACACTACAGTATGTTGCTAGCAGGCTGCCAGGTATTAAAGTACAGACCAGCCATCAAACAGGGCAGAGCTTCGTCGAAAGAGAGAGAGAGAAAACAAAACAAAACAATTTTAGCCTCAACTGACAAAGCAGTACTGAAACGTAAGGTGGATGCTTTCATCGGCTCACACTCTTGTGACAATTCAGACATAGTTGAAACCCCTGACCTAAATTTTATTATTCCCATTCTAATGCCAGTGCAACATGCACTGTGCACACAGAACACAACCTATCCCGTACAGCCCATACCAGTTCCCCTGTCCCGAAAAGTTGTTGCCATCGCATGTAGCTTGTCCAATATAATTATTTTTCTTTTTTCCGCCTCCTCAATCAGTACCCCCCTCCACCCTCTTTAAAGATGCCCCCCTCCTTCTCGCTTTCCCTCCTCCTCCTCCGCCCCCTCCTCTAAGTGCTTCCACCTGCCTGAAAAGTTATTACCTTGAACGCATCATATAAACTTTATTTCAAGATTACCCAGAAGTAAAGAGCTGTGGAGAGGAAGTACTTTCGGAAGATTACAAGAAAAAAAAAGAGGAACCTTGACTAGGGACTGCTGCTGCTGCGACCCACCTCTCCTCTCCGGCCAACCCCCCCACCCTGCTCTCCTCTCTGGCCCCCTCCCTCAATCCTCTCTCTCTCCTCTCCTCCTCTGTCCTGTTTCCCCTGTGTTCGACAGGCCCAGGACATAGATAGAGTGGATGACAGTGTGCCTTTAGCTCACCTGCGATGGCCGTGGTGGTGCTTGTTGTGGGTTAGCTCAGCCCTCTCCTCTCCTCCTCTCCGGAGCTCTCTATCTCCCTCTCACTGTTGTGCAGCTTAAAGCCCCGTATGCGCTAACCAAGCAGCAGCAGATCAACTCAATTCCCTTCCTGGTTTCTGGAGGGCAAAGAGGTCCCTCCCTTTCTCTCTCTCTCACACACACTCTCTCTCTCTCTCTCTCTTAAAGATACAGCATTCCCTCTCTGCCTTCTCCCTATCTCCCCCCTGTGAATAAAAGTAAAGTGGGATTTTCTTAGTGCTAAAAAGTGGACAGTTGTCACAGCCATGATATGAATCAGAGGTAACACAAAGCATTAACATATGCCTGCTCACTCAGTGGTTTCATAGTGACTGTCAATCTCCCTGTGGATACTTGTACATGTGTTTCAAAGTTAACCTGAGTTGTAACTCTTGTCTGTTCTCAACCGCCTCATCTCTCACTTCTTCTATCGTTTTCTGTGTAAGTCGCACCCACCCATCCTATTGCCTGAGGTCATGGCGTCCCACCCCAAAAGCAAGTCTTGGCACATTCCACCACACACAGCAGGGGCTGCCAGCAACCCCCTTGATACACACTCTGGCTCGACACCATCTCTCTTCACAATACCTGCCAAGCTCTAACAGGTTAGGACATTGCTAAGTCGAAAAGCGTCTTACTCACAATGGGGAACTGCAAGTTCCCATGTGTATATTTACAGTTTAGATTTACTGCCACTTCCAAGTGCCCACCCGCACGCCCCCTCAGTGAGTGCAAGCCAGCCACTGTTCCATAGAGTGGGATGGAGCACATGATATATCTGATAGTTGAGCTGCACAAACAGGGTTGAGTAGTAACAAAATACTTTCAATGAGAATTATGTAATGAGTTTTGAAAATATAATCACCCAGATTATATTTTAATTACATCACTTACACACAAAAAACTTTTTGATTACGCTGCAAGACAAAATATGTTCTATCTTAAAATGTAACACTGATGCCAACCTATTTTTAAGAGTGTAGCTCAATTTATTTATTTTTTAACTCTAAATATTGAGACAAAACTTTTAACTAATTGCTTCTTTTACGTACAAAAGCAATGTCCTTCACCTGGTTGGAGATTAAAACAGGGGTGCCAAAGAAACAAAAAGCAGTACACCAAAAGATGTAGAAAACACCACAAACACTGTTGTAGTGTGAATGTTATTTTCATAAGAAAAGAATAGGCCAGATTTGACATGTCCAACAATAATTGATGACTACTGAAAAAAATAGTTTCTTTGAAAATGTATGTAAGACTTAGAAGAAGAAAAAGGGAAGATTATTGGAAGAAGGATGTTGCTGTGCAATCATATTAAAAATCTAAATTGATATGTAATTTCTGTGTTTGATTTTTAAAAAACCTTCAAGTACTTCACTCTTAGTAATTTTAATTCAGTCATTCCTGTACACCATAAACTATCAGTAAACCCATTTCAAGCAAATTTATAGCATATACATCTGAAAACATGCTTTGCAAAATGTTGCTGTCTGCAAACACTTATCTTTTTGCCCTCAGTCTTGCAGGAGACACAGTACTTGTGTGATGTAGCAGATTTTGACACTGGCCAGCCTCTACAAAGATGAGGACGGTTGGGAGTTAAGGAACTGAGGGGTATTTGGCAGGGACAGGTAGTGACACATCATCTGCCTAGAGGGCACTGTTAAACACTGTGTTTGCAGATACACATGGAAAGGTTAAAATTCTCGAAGTTCAAACAAAGTCATATGCGGGCGTTAAATGCCCTGACTTGCTATAATTTGGAAAGCTAAGTGATGAGAATGCAGGAGGATAAGTTGTGAAATTAAAACTGCAGGAAATGCATGTTTTCACAAATATATAACATTTAAACTGGATGCCTTCTATTCAGTTTTGGCCCAAATTACCCACAGTCAAAATGAGCTGTTCTCGAAAGATGGCAGTCTGAGATGATGTCAGACATTTTTATGACAATGTCGCCTTTCAGTCCAATATAAACTGGCCAATTTCACTTCCAGACGTCCCACATCTGATCTGCATTTGCCATTACTGTCTCAGTGAAGGTTTTGATTAATTTTAGCCAAACTTTAGGACAGTTAACAAATATCTATGACTAAACATTGTCCCAGCCTCATAACAAAAGGTTGTTATATTTAGCGTAAGTGTGAAAATGTCAGTCTGACTCTTGGTCTGAATTTTTTGTTAGTGGTTGCTAACAGTGTACAAGTATTAGGCAAATGGTTATTAGGTTAATACTAAATTTGTGGTACAGTTATCCTAAAATTTGGGCAAACCACTGTTTCTAAGCACCCTTGTGCAGCAAATATTTGATCTATTAGCCTTATTTTTAATGATAGATTTGATCCCTCTGTATGTGCATCAAACAGATATGACATACACACACAAAATATATACATACACACACACAAAAATATATATATGTTTGTACTGTATATAGGACTGTGTATAGCACGTGAGTACATATATATATATATATATATATATATATATATATATATATATATATATATATATATACACACACACACACACAC
>JAOWBL010000019.1:4197199-4225823 GCA_028564865.1 Zenarchopterus dispar
TATATATATATATATATATATATATATATATATATATACACACACACACACACATACATACACACATTAAATACAGTGTCACTTTTTCTTATACTGTATTGTCGACGACGCTTCATTGTAAATTTAATTCTGTCAAACCCAACTGTAACTCTGGCACAGTCCGTTACAAAACTCAGCAGTAACTTTTTATATATATATATATATATACGGTTTAACTGGAATAAAATACGTACTCACGTGCTGCCAAACCAACTTATAGATCAATATTTTCGACGAAGCACAGTTGTTCATTGTAGCGAAAATTAAATGAAAACGTCACTGTTTAAAAACTAGAGTCAAAATATAGCTATTTACTTTTGCGTTTATTCAAAATCAACTGGCAACACCAGTGGAGATTTGGTTGCTATGGTTACCTGCACTGACGCGAGTTATCTAGACCCGTGGCGCGCATTTTTAACAACTACTAGGCTACGCTTGCCATGGCGAGCGAGGATAATTTAGTTTCAAGTGAGCCTGAAAACTAAAATAAAAACAACTAGACTCGAAAAACGTGAAGCATTCATGGCTGAGTATCTGCATCAACCGCTGGGGCAGCATCGCGCTGCAGTTGTTACGCCCCTAAAAGAATGTGTCAATCGAGTGAGAATCTCCAACCAGAGGTGTGTGGAGGGTGCTATTTTCATGTTCCCTACTTTCAAAAAGTTCAGACACACATTAGGTAAAATTGCAGCCAAAAGGTTAGCTCCAAAAGGTTCCTTCAACTCCTGTGCAGTTTTTTTTGTTTTGAAATCTGCAAAAATATAGTATTTATATATGAATACTGGATAGAACTTGCCACCAAGATTGTATAACATCATTGCATGAATTATCAAGTAATAAAAATCGAACTTTATATTTGGAGTCAGCAAACCATCAATGCACACATTAAAGGGTGGGGGAGATGCTCCAATGGGTATCCTCTTTTAACACCCTTTGGCCTCTGCAACACCTCATATAAACCCCTGCTGCTAGGAGAATGAGTACCTGTGACACTTTGGGTAGTTTTCATCACCCACTGTAACACATTTGTTTTGATATTTGTGCACAGTCACACTACATTATGTTTAAATTTAGGATGTTCTGTTTGGCTACTCCTCTGTACAATATATAGGTAAATACCTACGTGCATACGTGTGCACGCACATTCACACACCATTTCCCACTTGTCAAAATGTTGTTAAAGGATTCATAGGAATTTCATTTATATCTGCATTTAAGCCCCAAATGATTATTCTGAAGCTTGGGTCCTTTATTCCATAAAAACTAGGCCAGCTGAAATCTTGCAATAGTGTAATTATAATACATAATCTATAGTTTAGAAAAAGCCTTGGTGGTTAATATAGTACCTCAATATTGTTTAAAACTAAAAAGCACAGTTTTGATGACTAGATCAGTTTCATACTAGTCTATTAAATGTGCACCCTGAATTATAGTAATGGCAACATAAAAAGATTGCAGTACATTCACAAATAAGTTTTATTTAAATCTTTTTTTAATACATTATAACCATATCCAACACATTTTATAATAGAATGACTCTTTTCCTTGTCATTTACATAAATCAAAAACTTGTATATTAAGACTGCAAAATAGTACTCCTGTTATTTTTGTATATAGCTTTGTACACATACAAGTGACAATGATTTCATTTGTCTTCAACAAACGCACATTTCGGGGGGAATAAGAAAAGCAACCATAAGCAGAGAAAATACAAGAGCTCTAGCAACACGGCAGGCTAGCAGGTTAACACCATCACGTGACCAACGGAGACCTGGGTTAAAATTTTCAGACCTTGGTACCACCTTTGGCATGCCTGGCTTTTTACTTGAAATATGTGAATAAATGAAAATGAGGGTGTATTGAAATACAAGGAAGTGTTTTAACAGCATTTCAACCCAAATCTTTCCCTCAAGCAAGCTTTGAGGGTGGTTGTGTTTTCAGAGAGAGTGTGGAGTGCCACACATAATATGGTGAAATTGTAACCAAATCTGCTTCAGGTGAAAATTGAGAACTACCACAAAGAGAAAGTTTAACCAGTCATTGTGATTGAAAATGAAAATTGACATCATAGGGTTTTAGGCTTTTGATAAAAGCATTAACTTATCCCCAGCATGATATTAGGGAAACAAAATACACATATTTTTAGAAAGATTATAAACCATGCTATATCTTCCTGCGAATACATTTCGATCTTTGCTTTATTAATGTCAGACATTCAGGCAGATACAACGACTCTAAAGGATATACTTTCTTCCATTTGAGACATACAGCATTGGATATGAACTAAAATGTATATTGAAGAGAACAATGTTAAAAAAAAAACGGATGCGTACATCACCAAATGAAAAATTAGGATATTTAAAAAAAAAAAAAAAAAAAAAAAAAAAAAAAAAAAAAGGTAGACCGATATACTGCTCATGATTAAAAAACAAAACACAAAACATAAAAATAACCATTGAGAAACTTTAGTAGTCATGCGCACCCTCTTTGGTTTGCGACACGCTTCACATAATGATGTGCAGAGTGATTGCTCATTTGCCAAAAAGTGAAAATGAATCTTTGCACCCTCATTTAGCCTGCAATCCACTCACAAACTTGATTATGATGTGGGAGGTAATTGAAAGTTTTCAAACATTTTAGCATTATGTGACAATATTATTCTTTATCAAAATAGTAAAAGTAATCTCCAATAAAACAATTTTTTGAGTAGATGATGTATTCGGTTGTCCGTCAATTTCAGCCCCACAAATCTCTACAGCAGGTTAATCAAATACAGCCCCATAAGCCACCAACCGCCATAGAAAAACAATACAGAATATTTAATAATACAAAATAAGTTTGTCAATGCAAATTTTGTTGACACGATGGCAGCCCTTCAGTGCTTTTCATCCTGTGTGGAAACATGCACTGCGGCTGCTGTCAACACTGTCGTGGTGAAGCTGTGATCTTACAGTACAATGACTCAATGGGCCCTGCTGCTGGTGACCAAATAAGAGAAGGAGAAGCTGAAACCGTTCTACCCAAATGCAAAATGAGGGGGAAAAAAAAAATTGCCAATATGTATGATGTCTTGTGTGCATGTATGCAGAGTATATGTTTGTGTATGCAGAGAGACCCAGAGATGTGTCAGGGCATTGCGGGGGAAGGGCCTCATCACTCAGTGCAGCGAGTAGGAGTACTGGGCTGGTTGAGGCTCATGGTTTTGCACAACCAGCCAGCAAAGTCCACTACCTCCACTTCTGATCGCTTGATGAACGTGTGACTCTGAAATCAAAAGTAAAAAATTCAGTTTTCAAAAGTAGACCTAACAAACGAAGAAAGACAAGGAAAAAAAGTTAAACAAGTCCAGAGATCAAACTATTAGACATGTGAAAAATATAATGAGGTACCCACCATCAGCATCTTCAGATCTGCCCTCTCGGCTGGATTCTTAATCAGACTGCAAACACAAAGGACACCAGAAAAATTACAGAAACAATTTATCCAATTAATATCCCTAACCCTTCAATAAAAATAAGTGTTCAATTTTGTTTACTTGGTTGTTTAACCTTGACAGTACAGTGTAATGTACACACTAAACTAATTTTGAGTTTATTACATATGCAAACATGCTGACTTTGTAACATAAGCAGTTTGCAAGTCCATTGTTGTTCAACATACAACTTACTGAAGTAGAAGTTTTAAATATGTTGGGCTAAATGCACCATCATAAGATTAGCTGATATTTAGAGTTTAACCCATGTTAAACTTGTATGTGACAAGAAAATCACAAGATTTCTTAAGCCCTACTTGTCTGTTAGTGCCTATGGTTTAATCTACAACTGAACACTCTTATTAGCTTGATCTCAGTTGCCGTGTACTCAAAAAAAAAAAAAAAATAAATAAATAAATAAAAAAAATCTCACCTCAACCACCAGAGATCCCTTTATGCGTTTGCTTAAACCTGATACAGATAAATCCTACCTGGAGTTTAAGTAATTTCTTTAACGGGAGGATATCTCATCCTAAACATCAATATTGTTAATATGTACCCTCATTTAGGCCCATACAGGGTACTGACTAAGTTTAAAATCACCCAAAAAATTCATATCATAATCCATTATTTTTTCACCACGATTATTACACAGTGTGCAAATGATTGCACACATATATACGCACAAACACAAAGACTTTGAACCTTTGGTAAAGTTCATTTTAGACCACTAATTATATTCATATTGTTTCTGCTTATGACATCTGGCCTTTTAAATCTCATTGAGGCCACTGGGAACCTGTTTCATATCTTGTCAGACTGTGTAAATAAAAGTGGCCCTTAAAAAAGTCCATATGAATAATTATAGTTACTTAATTCAAGCCCAGTCCAATAATCCAGATAATCATGTTGGCGGGTGGCCTTTCAAACACTCATGATGACATCTTATTACAGTAAAATGTTTTTTGGTAGACGTGAAACCAGTTTTGTATGTAAAACAACTGCTTTACTGTTTCCACAGGGTAAATGTTGACATTATAGCATACATCCTGTTTCCCATCAGTTTAACAATTGATCAACTGAACCCCTGCATATTGTCACACTGCAATAACAGTCAACTAAAATATGGGTTAAACTTGAAATGCTGCAGTTTAGGCAATACCGTGTTAAACCACAGCTAAGTTAGCCACATGCTACCCAACACCGGAAAAATATATTCACCTCCTAAATGCATCAATTCCAAACTATCTCAGCAGTGGATAGTGTACAACTATACAAAATAAAATGTACAATGAGACTGCACAACAATATTATAGTCTCATGATGCATTTTTTTTTAATAGCACTTCAGAGAACCAGTTTCCAGTGCTCACCATTTAGTCACAAAGTCCTGGAAGTCGGTGCTGAAGACAGGCGGTAGTTTAGGTGGCGGCTGAGGAAGAAGCAGAAATCAAACATCAGAAGTAGAATTATTAAAAGTGTGACCTCAATTTGTGAACTGATTATAAACTGATTATTTCCCAGACCTCATTAACAATGTAGTCCAAAAGTTCAAAGATAGCCATGGCCGGTCTACTGTCCATCCCATGTCCTGTGGAAAAGTTTCATTTCACTAACACTATGAAAACAGTCATGCTTAACAATTAACATTGAGGTAACTTTTTAAACAATCTATTTTGAAAGTTTTTAATCTTCCAAATCTGAATATTGAACAAGAAAAAAAACAACAAAAAAAACAAACAATCTTCCAATCCCCACCCACCCTTCATACCACTCATAGGCCTTCCAGGTGGTCGAGGCCTCTGCATGTTGATGTGAGGCTCTCTTTCAGCCCCATCCACAGCCGCACGTCCGAAGATGGCCTCCAGCTCTTTGGCGTCTGGTGGGGGGATGGGATAGCGGCCAATCGCCAGCTCCACTAGGGACAACCCCATGCTCCACACGTCAGACTGAACAGAGTAGTGGGTGCCCTGCAGTCTCTCCGGCTGTTGAGAAACACTCAACTACGTCAGACAGAGCAGGTAGAGCCAAGATGCAATGGAAGCGAGAGGGATGGGCAAGGGGCTGGGCAGAGAAGGTACAGGAAGTGGGGGGTGTTATGGCAAAGAGAATTGGGGTGTGGTCAGGGCAAGAGGACAAATAATGTGAGAACTTGGCAGGAAAGACAGAGCACTTTCAGATTCTTAGAAGGGGGAGCAAGAACAGGTGTGTGTGTTAATAATTACACTCAAAGGGCAAGGGCCTCCACGTCAGTGACGCTTTGTGAGGAAAAGACACAAATAGGAACTGCAGCCCGCAGGTGTCTGAGATCGAGAGGTTAGAAGGAGGAGAAAGAGTGAGCACAGTTGTCTCCCTCACTGCCAAAGAGCTTTTTCCTGGGCACAGCCCCGCTTCTTGGCAGGGGAGTGAGGGAGGGCCAGAGGAAGAGAAGGCGGAGGGTGGTACCAGTGAACAAGAGCCATGTGAGAGAAGTGGAGAAGGAAAGTGGGGATAGGGCCAGAGGAAAAAGGGGTGGGGGCGCAGCCATGCAGAGCTGACTCACCGACATGTAGGAACGCGTTCCAACAAAGGAATTGGCCATGGAGTCTATGAGCTGGCCACTCACACCAAAGTCACACAGCTTAATCTCCCCACGAGAGTTGACCAGGATGTTGGAGGGCTTGACATCTATACAGCAGAAGCAACAGATAAAACGTCACATTTACACAGAGACCTACTCATATGTCAGCTCAGTTTTTCTGGACTGATATGAAGATAAAAAGGATTGTTTATAATTATACTACATATAACTAAAATGGCACATGCGAAAAGTATTACACCATTGTTGCTATACAGTCTGTGGAAATCTTTTGACTAAAAGTAACGTCTAGTATAGTAGTTTTTTCCTTTTAGTTTTGTTAACCAGTTAATTTCATTTAAATTGCTTCTACACAACACATGAGCATAGTTTTTGTGGTGTCTGGTAAGGAGGTTATTTCTTTACTTCAGTCTGCTTTCATGCTACACAACTTAAGCTGATTTGCCAGGCGCACTGGCTGAAGACACGCCGGGTAAGGAGTTATTCCCCAATTATGTAAGAAGAGCTCAAAGTCTTGTCAAAGATGCTCGTCAATGTATCACCAATCAATAGAGACCAAAAATCAGGAGCTGTCAAGAAACCCCCCATTTCAGCTACAATCCATGACAGAGCAAAGGTGGGGGGTAAGGGAAACCCACGAATCAAGGGCGAGATAGTGCAATCATTCAATGAGACAATGTGCAAACAAACTGTACCACTGGTTTGTTACGCAACCTTTTTCCAAGTAATTCCCATTTTGAGAGGGGTTATGGCTCCTTTCCCACAACCTCTCCGTTGACAAAACTATGGTTAAGAGACCAGCTGGGTGATGGACTTGCTGTTGGATCAGCATATATGTGACCCTCTGTTCCCCTTTAGTCGTGTAGTGATAACAGCACAATGTCTTCAAGGCTCCTGATTACAAGATGGAGGTGTACAGTCTGAACAGCACAGCAATGTGTTGATGCCGAAAGTCATGCAGTTAGAAAGTAGGCTGAGAAAACTGGCTATATAGTTCTTATGTTGACTTGTGCAATTTGTGGGATTGCACCAGACTGACTAAGGTGCAGAGATAAGGTTTATAAAGAAGTTCATATGTATACTGAACTTCTTGTTCTCCCTGTTACTCAAATTCTGGCTGTGTGGGCTTGTTGTCACACTACAGAATGAAGTAAGAACCAATGAGAGCCCTCCCTGATAGTATGGTGTGAAGGGTGAGAATAATAACCATGAACTGCCCACAACTTTACTGTATATCCTAGTTTTGGATGCAAACATCTGTGATGACACGTAGGGATACGAATGAGCGGGTATGCCTATGTCAAGAGTACGTTTTGTGTTATTGATTTCAAGACAAAACCAAGTGTTCCAGAAATTTCTGGAGGAAATCTGCTGCCGACCTACCGTTATAAACAAACCCAGTCCTCCACTTATCCAGTTCAATGCTGAAGATTATCCTGCAAAGTAATGGTATAGGACTGAGCCCTGCAATCTGCTCTCTGCGGTGTGTGACCCCTCCACCCCCTTCCCCTCCTCATACCAACCAAGGACATGTGAAGAGTGACTGAGAAAAAGATGGCATGAAAGAGTGGGAGAATGATGGCGGGAGACATAGAGGGAGGGGTCAACAGGGCGCGGCTGCTCTATAATCACATCTGAGAGGCTGTAATTACCGCCTGAGATCCCAGACAACTCCATTCTGGAGTACCACCGACCCCGAAGCACAGTCAAACTTCACCAGCCTGCTCCCTTAAAACACTACTTCTCACAACTGCACACCCTAAATACATCACTAGTGGACTCTCAAAATACATATTTTTTTGGTTTTAGGCTTTGCCATAGAGAGACTTGTGATATTATTTGAATGCAAAGATAATGGTTTTAACGAGGGATTTAAAAAAAAAAAAACTACAGGAGATGCACACCTTTGCAGTGAAAAAATTGTAGCATTCCAAAATATCTGCTTTTATTGTGGCGAGTGTGATCAAGCTATTAAGACTGAGATACCATTAATATGCAGGAAACATTTAATACAAATCTGAATAAGCAATGTAGAGGTGTACTGGAACGTGCATCATCAGTGTAACCACTTGAAATAAGCCAATCTTATAACTTTCATAGTTCGTTTTACAACGTATTGTGAAATCCATCTCTAGAAACTGAGGTAAAAAACCCCCCCCACCAAAAATACTTTGAGTATATGAAGTATCAGTCTATCAAAGTCATGATCAAACCTCATCCATTCAGATGAGCTGAGCATATAAAAGTTGTTGCTGGAGAGGGCAGCTACCAGTAAAGATACTGACCGCTTAAAACTCCTCCGCATAAACATGAACACATAATCTGGAGCCTGGCAAAATAAATTATTTCATGACTGGGACTAATCAACTAAAATTAGTTTTCTTAAAAAACACGTTTGTGAGGAAACAACAGGTGAAATAATGCATATTAAAAAGACAATTTCTCTAATGTGGGGGGATGTGTAATTGTATTACCTAAAAACAAAACAAAAAAAAGATTATTTATGAGTGTGTCTGTCTATGTGTACACACAAACACGTATACATTTAAAACAAACAAAAAAAACCCAACTGATATTCAATTTGGAAGTTTAACAAAAACTGCAAATTTGCAAAAACAAGAACATAGTTTATCAGAAATGTGCTAAATGTAAAATAATAAATAAATAAAAAGCTTTTCAGATGTGGAATCTGCCCATTCTAGAGGCACTAACTTACATGTGATGGATAACAAGTCTGATGGTCCCCTCTACTTTCTAGTCTGGAGGACATGGTATCTATAGTTTAAAAAATATTTTAAAATTTTGATTGATCTGACTACACCAACTGTCCTGTAGTGCAAAATCATCTGCAGGGTAGGGAGAAGCTGACTGCATCTCTGATTCCCACAGTTGCTCCTGAGCATCCCCCTACAGAGGTAAGGCATGTTTAAAGCAATGCTGCCCGAGGGCCCAAACATCTGTGCTGATGTAAATATTTAGATGATGATATACACTGTCAACGAGATATTCAAAGTCTTAGGAATATAATGGTTAGCAACTTTATCCTACATGTTTTTCTGACAATTTGTAAAACACAATTTTTTCAGGACCTGCCTGTATATTTGACTAGAAGACCTTACCTCTGCAACATGCTTTAAAAAAAAACAAAAAAACAAAAAAAAACCCCTACCATGTCACTGACCTGTTCCCAATTAACCTAAATAGTTTCAAGATGTTCCTCCAGGTGTTTCTTTTTAGTACAACTTATTTTTCCAGTCTTTTGTTGCTCATCTTCAAGCTTTGAGACATGCTTTTTCAAAAGAAGCTAATATATTTCATGAAATCGTAAAATATCTCAGTCAAAATTTGATACATTATTCCATGTTCTATTGTGAACACATATTTTGAAATAATTCCATTGCTTTTATTAAAACTTTACACAGTATTCCAACATTTTTGGAACTGGGTGGTATTTTGATGTACAATTAAAACTGAAAATGTCATAATTTGGATTGAATCCATCAAAAACTATAATCACTGAGTTTGAAAGTTATGTGGAATTAAAGGACCACAGTGAATATTTAGAAGCCTGATTTTGCCGTTATTCATTGTGAAAGCAACTAATATTTACAACCTCTTTCCTAGCGCCAACCTCAAAAGTGAAATAATTGTGGCAACTACCTGCTTCCCAGAGTCAGTTTTTGAACAGCCTTGACAGAAAATGTCAGGATTTTGAGAGCAATGTTGTGTACTGAAACTAAAAAGTGCTGTTACCTCTGTGCATGATCTGGTGCTTCTCCCGAAGATATCCTAATCCCCTCAACACCTGCAAATGAGACAGCAAAACATTTCAAACGACTACACTTCAGTGAAGACTGTCTAGTCATACCACTGATGCATGACTGGACATCTCATAGTTAGTCAAGCAACACCGCAAAACACACACACCCACATGTGCAATTTTAAAGTAACAAATGCATTGCACATGTGAGGTAACAGACTTCAAAAATGCTTGTAAATCTTTCCAACTCAATGGCAATGATGTCTATTTAAAAAAAAAAAAAAAGAGGCCTGGTCAAACTAGCAAGGCTACAAACAAAAAAAATGTTAAGCCATTTTAGAAATATAAATATTGTACATACAGCTATGCTAACTTTCCCCAGGATGTCTTCAGGGATTCTTCTAGCTTCCTTAAGGACCTGGTCCAATGATCCACCATCCTGGAGAGACGAAAAGCGATTCTATTACAACTGGTGAAAAATTATACGGTGGTCTATCAGAATACGTTTTGCACAAAAGCCTTAAACATTTGTCTGTATTTCTCACCATGTGCTCCATACAGATGCTGATTTCCCCATCGCTGTAAAAGGCTCCGTAGAAGCCCACAATATAGGGAGAATTACATTCATGCAGCACCTGCAGCTCTCTGATAATCTGGTTTCTGATGGCAGGTTTAATTTCCAGGTGGATCAACTGAGGAGGGAAAAAGTAAAGCCATTAGCTATCTCAGAGGAAGTAGACCTGTCATTCACCAACTTCAAACTGAACATATTTAAAAAACACACTGGTAATTTTTTCATAAACTCAACACACACCGATCACTTTGGATACACGCAGAATAGCTCAATAATGTAGCCAATGTCACGCTTTTTTGTGTTTTTTGACTCACTTGAAATGGGATGTTGTATTTCTATCCAAAATGAACTTTGTGTATCCAATTTGCAGAAACTCTGTGGTGTGGTTCGGTTATTTTGGGACTTCAACTAATTTCATCACCATGAGGCGGGGATTTCCTTGACTGGTCAGATTCTACCATAGACTAAAGGGGTGTGTGTTCATGAGAAGGAGCGCTTCCAGCTGTGTGTCATGATGTCACCAACCTCGCCAATGGGAAATGGTGATATAACCAGTGTAGTGTCAAGAGATAAACAGGTTCATCTTAAAAATACATTTTTAACACACAAAAAGGAAGGAGTGATCAGCTCGTGCTTTGTATAAACTTTTTGGTTCCATAATACGTTGGAAGAAATGCATATTTTGTTGCGAGCAAGCAACCAACATTTTGTTAAGCTTTAGCTCAACTGTTTTACTAATCTGGCTCTGACTGGATAATATTTTTGTTATACAACAAAGTCATGTTCTCTCCCTCCGCGATATGTTCTTTCAAGAATAACGCCAATGGATTTTCAGAACAGCACAGCACGTCAGTCTAGCTAGCTTTCTCGGCGGCAGCGGATGATATTTCCACCACTGTTCACACAACATCTTCAGCAAGGATTCAGAAATGAGTCAAGTATGCTTTAACACAACCAACCAGTCTTATCTCACCTGAAAAGTTGCCATTAATGATAACGTAAAAGAATATGAAGCAGCGGCTAGCAGCATTATGGCTACAAACAGTAACATGGGGCATCAATGTTTCCATTTAGCACAAGTTTGAAAACTAAATGGTTTTCTAGAGACAAAAAATGCTAAAGCCATAAATGACAAACAAATTCATAATTCTTACTTTTGATTGACATACAGCAATGCATTTATTACATATTTGAAAACCATTAAACTTTGCGAACACGTCTCTTCAAGTACTAAAAGGTTGAATAGATGCATGTCACTGATTTTTATAAAATCCTCAAATACTAATGATGTAATGTGTACATAAACCACTCATAATTCTGTCAAACCCTTTTCTTGAGGGATGCACTTTTTGTTTTGTTATTGACATATTAGTGTAATTGATTTACTGAATTCATGGTGACATTATGAACATATTTTGCATTTTAATTATATATACAGTAGCTGACCACAGGCCTCAATTTTAAGTTTTGTAAAGCCTTATGTTTGGAATATTCCAGATGCATGCAAAGTTACTGTGTGCAATCAGTACATTTCCTTTTTCAACTACTCAACTGTGCATTCAATATGACACATCTGAACTGTATCCAAAAGTTCTTTATAGCGTATGAAGTATTGATGTCTTACTCATATAAAACAAATGATCATTTGTGAACCAGGACAGCTGTTTCTTCTTATAATTTGGACAGTTACTAAAATATTAATTTTTTCATCATTGCTTCATTGGTATTTATTCACTGAGGAGATGTATAAATTCTTCTGGATGCACAAACTGTATTTATATCAACATATTAAATATAAAAAGAGATATTGTATATAAAATTAACTTATTGGTTATTGTTATAACCCATGAAGATGCAAACAATTATTGATTGTCAGAATTTGTTTACACTTTTAATATCATGTATCCGGACTGTAGAAGTCCCTCCTACATGTAGTTGAACACCCTCTGCAGGATTTCTGGGGAGGTCCCTGTCCATGATTTTACAGGGGATTCAAAACTTTCAGATACAACTTTTGATGAAATGTGTGATTCACTAACTCCGATTGCACATGCTGCATCATGCCCAAAGCAGCTGGCTCCGACAAAAAGTCAGGAGGGATTCTTTCTTTTTTTTTTTAAATAAAAGATGTGTGATCCATAAATACAAAAACAAAACAAAGTTCTACCATCTGAGTTTTGCAAAATATTCCTTTTTTCAAATTGCCAGAAAAATGACCTTATGAAAATGTAAATGTTTGTGATATATTGAAGACTTTTTTTGTGAAACTGGTGCATTACCTGTATTTTCCATTCCCAATTTTCATAATTTCAAAGAGTAATGGAAATTCACCAAATGATAAGTCGCAAAACATTTACGTAACTGCACCATCTGGTCACAACAAGCCAAAAAGTGCTTTGTTTCAGACTGAAAACGCTTTAAAGGATTACATTTTATCATACCCATGGGGCTGAGCTGCACTGATGCTTGTCTGACAGGAGTAGAAGCTAATTCTATTATCTGGAGAACTTTTAGTGGAAATTAAACTGACAAGTCAACACAAATTGTCAGACTTTTCTGCCTACAAGCTTGAACTTGTTTTAGTTGTTACAGTCAAAGCATGCATGAGGTCCCAATAACTTATCACATGATGTTTAATCAAAATAGAAGAAAAGAGAAAGTAGGCTTGAATGTTTGTTTTGTAAAAGTAGGTTTAGGGGTTGTTATGCTAAAGTTGAGGCCAAGACATCTCCTGAGCCAAAGTTTCAACCTCGGGGAGGGCAGGGTGGGTGTGTATTTAAAAAAGAAGAAGAAGAAGAAAAAAAAAAAAAAAAATCATGACAAACTGGGCTGAGGCCCTACCGGTAAATTACCTCAGACATACTTTGGGCATGTCTCTGTCGTCATCTCGTCTTAGCCTTTAGAAATGCACAATGTTGATGTAGAATAAGTTGTTGCCAAACAAATGTTGGCATTTAATGTTATATAGATGTCCTTTTTATGTTGGTATTTAACCTATCAAACCTATTACAGCTCACATTCTGTGCTCTACAAACTGTACAAAACTGCAGATGAGTCTCGTAAGTTTGCTTTGTGAGTCAGAGGGTTTCGTGCTTACAAGTCCATCAAAGAAAAGAAGCAATGATACTGAGGGACGGTAATCAAATCTAAACTGTGCTTGAATTCCTGATAACTCCACTCAAATGAGTCCTATTTCAGCCTCCTTCAAATATTTGACATTAAAACAAAAAAAAAAACCAAACCAAAATCAAAAACAAAAAAACCCCAAAATGTTCACCTTCCGAGCCATGACCAAACCCGAGGGCTTGTGGCGGACCTTGTTGACCACTCCTCCATTTCCAGCACCCAACTCACATATGGGGTCAAAATCTTCATCCTTCAACTCCCCGACCTGAGCTTTCTGGGTGAGAAAGGCTTCCAGTCGTTTCCTTTGTTGCTCATCAAGGTCCAGTTCACCCAGTTTCTTTTGTAAGGCCTCGAGGTTGGCTCTGTGAGGAGATAACATTTACATAAACAAGCATGAATCAAAGGGCAAATACAAGATTGTCCCTTTAAAAAGGACAGTATGGGGGGAAAAAAACATTTTCTTGGCTTGAAAAAATAAATTTAGGTATCTAAATATGTGGCTCAGTCCTTCAGATTTGCAGGGTATTGTGGCACCACTCTGTAGACCAGATTAGATACCCTAACTTTCATTGTCATAATTTATCTGTCCGTTTAAATTTCCACCCAATTTCTTATGGAGCTGAATTAGTCCCAAAGCCATATGATTATTATTATAAAAAGGCACACCCTGTGGAAGAGAGGTGTGGCAGAGTGGAGTGTCTCATTCCACCATTTAGAAACCAGCTGATATAATCAGAAATGGAAAAATACATTGAAAAATGTGTATCAAGATATCCTGAATCTCAGGATACTTTGACCAAACAAAGTGGAAATTAAAGTAGTAATACAGGGATTAATAATCCAATGAAACTTACAAAATGTTTGTGCATTTCCAGAAACTCTAAGTCTGTGTTGCGTTATTCTACAGTCTAAAGACAAAAGTAAATAACTCTAAAAAAAAAAAAACCAAAAAACACACACAATCCACTTTACCTTCAGAGCAGACCTACTTACTCGGATGCAGCATCCAAGGTGTTTGAGGTGGCCTGTCCTTCCCCGATGGGTGTAATGTTCAGGGGAAGAGGTTTTTTTTTGGGAGCCATTTCAGCAGCCACAAGCGATTTTTTTCCCCCTTCAGTAAAAGTACTATCCTCCACTCAGCGGGACAACCGCGAATCTAAACCTTTTCCCTCCTCAAAAGTCGGCGTGAAAAGCAACAGGATTCGTGCTGGAAGGCTAGCGACTTGGCAAGCTAACGTTAGCAAAGTTAATATACTTGTGGTATCATGTCAGTTTACTAACTTGGCTAAGCATATCCCGACGACGATACTTCTAGAAAATCGGATTATTTTCCGGCACATCTATAACATTGCGGGTCAACCAAATTTGTTTGATTGAGGTTCTTTCTTCTACCTGCTGCGACTAGCCACCTAGCTGCTGTTAGCTGGTGCTAGCCCATGCAAAAACCGTGCTCTGCGGCGCCCGGTGTGTAGCAAACGCTCCTCTCTCCGGTTATACGAGTGAACCCGCCCGTCACGACTTCACCCGCGGGTACACTAGGGTACCAAATCAGGCTGACCTCCCTCTGTGTTTTAGTGAGGGCTGCCAGGCTCTGGATCGTGCAGGGCTTTGCTACTGACCGCAGCTGTCTTAAATACAGGAAGCAGAGTAGAAATAGACCGACACCCACTCCCCTTAACGCGACAGCGTAAGACTATTTGCCAAGTTCATTAGCAATATATATGCATATATATACATATATGTGTAACATCTAATAACGTATGTAAGACGTGTGGCGCTTGTGATAACAATCGGTATACTAGTATTAATAAATATAAGCCAACATCAACCGTTTGTTAGCCACGTTCTGCGGCTTTCTTACGTGTTTAATGTCGGATGGTACAGACGTAGAAAAATACATTACTGCCACCCAGTGGCGACAAGAGGGAACTGATATGTGCAAAAATTTTGCTGAACACTAAATTAGAAAATTGACCATTTTAAAATTCAAAACTACAATACATATAGGTAAATCCCGTGCAGTTAACTCATCTTAAAATATATTTAGTTTTTAAACTAATTATAGTACAGATGTTTTCTTGAAAAGCACACAACTTATTTAATGCAGGACTGTAGTTACAGCAATAGTGCTTTACAGCAGTGGTCTTCAACCCTGGTCCCCAGGGCCAACTGCACGTTTTAGATGTTTCCCTACTTCAGGACACCTTGATACTGTATCATTAAAAGAGTTGTGCAGACCTTGATGTCAAACTAATAATGACCATCAATTGGAATCAGGTGTTTTGAGGCAGGGTAACATATAAAACATGCAGGACAGTGGGCCCTGAGGACCAGGGTTGAAGACCAGTGTTTTACAGGGGGAAAAAATAAAAAGGCTATGATCATTATTTTTACCTGGTGAGAGCATTATATTATTTGAATGTTATATACACCTTTTCTTTGTGCCAAAACAAACATCAAAACTGCCTCACCTTTCTATAAGAATATTTGTCATCAACCAGTATCATCTTCTTTGTTCATTCAACAGTAAGCTAAAACATTTGTCATTAAACAGAGTTGTTGGCTCAGTAAAAGTGAAGTCTCAGTATTGATATTGTCTAAACCCATAGTGTCAGTACAGTAACACATATATCATCAACTTTTCACAATCTCCATATGCAAAGATTTATCTTAGTCTTGAATGGCAGGAAAGAACAAAAGCCCAAATTTATTTACACAGTAGTAGGAACAGTTGAAGAGAGAAACCTCACATCCCCAATACTTGGGGGTCAGACGTTATCTTTGCTATTTTAATGTATATTGTTACCATTCCAAGGTCTAGAGGTCCTCAGCAGATGCCTGGTAGTCTAAAATGTTTGGATTAAGCAACATAAATGATCTACAGGTATTCTAGATTTCAAATAGCTGCCATTTTTTATCAGGATTGACTATCCAAGCAAACTCCATTTTCAAGGACTACAAAACCATCGTTTGAGTTGTAGGTAACCTCTAACCATTACTGTCTGTCAAAGTATGGTATCTTCTGTCATAGAAAGATCCAACATATTGACTTCTACAGGATGAAGAAAAAAAAAAAGAACAATTCAGAATGCACATTAAGGTAAATATCAGGCCTTTGCAAATAATCATCCCTGGACAGATGAATTTAAGACAGGGATGCTTGACAGTTCCAGTAAACACCTTTGGTGCAGACCAAGTTTACAGGAGAACATCAAGGCACCTGTGAAGCACAGCAGTGGAAATGTTATGATTTGGTGTTACTTGGTTGCATAAAGCAGTAGACAGCTTGTAATTAATAATTTAAGAATTAATCCTGCATCATGTCACAGAGTATTTGAAGACACTGTGTCCAAGTGACTGAAGTCAAACTTGAAGTGGGTCAGAGGAGCATCCTCGGCTCTCAAACCCAATAGGGAATGGCAGGAAGCTGGGATGTGGAGGAACGCTCAAGTTTCACTTTAAATATAGCTAAAATAATTTTCATGAATTGGACAAATTTTCTCAGACTAACCAACAAATGCCAAACACATCTTGGTTTGCTCAGTGAGAAGAAAGACTTTGAGACCAAGTAATGAACACAGTGATGGCAAAGCAGCAGCAGCGACTACAACAGGAACATAGCACGGGGCCCTTCTGGCATGCTATTCAATTACTCCTCTGGGAATACTTGGAAGGAAAAAAAAGGAATAACTCTCCCCACTGTTAAAAATGGATCTACACTGAGTTCAACAGCTTGCATGAGGTGATTTAGTGTCACAGATGACCAAGTTTATACAGTGCAATAGTTTCTTCAGTTGAGGTTAATCCTGGATTTACTGTCACAAGAATATGATGGGTTTGTCCTTGGGAATCCCATTATCATTCAGGGCTGTTGGGAACAGTACATTATAAGCAATCAAAATAAAATAAAATTAAAAATAGGGACAGACAGGTCTTTAAGAACCAATTTTAATTAATTCAACACATCAATAACAGGTATTAGAATACGATCATTTCAAATTTTACAGTTTCATCCTTAACAGGCATCCTCAGATCTGAGCATTTGGTACAGGACATCAATCTCCACTCAACCACTCTGACTCTCAGTGGCATCAGCGTCAAGTGTTACTGCCCTCAACATTGTTTTTACCGTCCATGAGCCTACAAGAACAACCAGAGGCAATTCAAGGCTTAATAAAATATTATTTAAATTTTATTGTCTTTATGAACAATGAACATAAAAAAGAAACACAAATAAAACATGTACATCATGGATTGTAAGCCTCTGTCCATGCTACCTTATGCATTATTATAAGAAGAGAAGCCACAAAAGAAGAAGAAGAAGAAAAAAAAAAAAGTCCCTCAGCTCTCTTCAGCTCCCACACCCACCTCTAAATGTATCTGGCTTAGTTCCACAGTAGCAACCTGCACAACCTCATCTTAAACCATGAGGCAACGAGAAGTTTAGGAGATCCAATCAAATAATGACCTTGTATATCTAGTCACAAATGTCTTTTTTCAGATTTTTTGTGTCAAAGCACTTTATTCCAACCATCATTTTCAGGGACAGACTTCAATTTGACTGGTAACCAAGTGCTATCAGTTTTGTGTGGATTTCAAAAGTGTTTTCTTCTCTATATTGATTTTGTAAG
The DNA here is from genome assembly GCA_028564865.1 of Zenarchopterus dispar. Classification (NCBI taxonomy): domain Eukaryota; kingdom Metazoa; phylum Chordata; class Actinopteri; order Beloniformes; family Zenarchopteridae; genus Zenarchopterus; species Zenarchopterus dispar. Next base: position 4,215,379 of record JAOWBL010000019.1, read on the forward strand.
CTGTCAAAAAGGAGAAAAATGGAAGACAAGATTTATCTAAGTCTACTCTTTCCAGTCATCAAGTCTTTCAGTTGCAACAGTGAGCTCCCAGATCACTGTTAAAAGTTATTTTCTATATGTATTTCAGTGAGGTAAACTCCATGAGGGACGATGGTATGAAGCGCACCATGAAGAACTCTTCTGATTAACTGAGCTGTCTCACAGTAGAGTGGGACCATTGCTCTCCTAGTTTTCCAAGTCTTGGATAATACTACATGTGGATCTTTCATATAAGCAGTTTGAAAGTTTTGGATGAAAGTGCAAACAGATCTAGCAACATGTTTTTTTTTTTTTTTTTAAAACAAAATCAAGTCTGCACATGTAGCCCACGTGTCTTCATCTGAGAAGCAGCTCCCCCATACTTAAAATAATGCAGGTGCGAAGGAATTTGTTGCTAGACTACGTACAGCAAGTTGCATTTAAAGCCAGGCTCTATTCCAGTAAATAGACATGACCATATCTACATAGAAAGAAGGCTTAGAGGAGTGGGATACCAGACAAAGCAGAGCTGCTTGTTCTAAATGAGATCATTTGTAATCTAATCAATGACTTTAAATTTAGTGAGGTTGCACTTAACTGACACTTCATTATGCTTCTTTGTGTCAGATGTGTTGAACCTACCAACATACCCTGGATGGTGCCCTGACCCAGCTTGAATTCATTTAGTGGAAAAGAGGAGCAGCATTCACTGACGGGAGAGCCACGAGCCTCGATCAATGACATGCCATCACCCAAATCCCAGCAGCGGAGGTGCCCTGATTTCTCCAACCAGCAGCTACAGAACTGCAGCCAAATGTTAGGGAATTACCGCAAAACAACCGTTAGGAAAATGTGAAGAATTCAAATAAATATAGTTCTTTCCAAGCAGGACACAATAATGCAGGATAAAAGGGTAACAGCACATCTTAAATCTGTTCTGTTCATTCCTCTGACTCCAAGAAGATTATGAATTGAATGAAACACCTTGTCAAGACTGAACATTCACCTTCTGACCAGCTCAGCTGGCCTTTGGGGGAGAAGGAGGAGGGTGGGGGGGAGGAAAAAAAAAAAAAAAAGGCACCTCAACCTCATAACCACTACCCGTTACAGAATTTTATTTTCTAAAAATACATAACTGCTTCGGCACAGGAGCCGTTTAGTAAATTTGATGAGTTATGTCTATGTAAAATTCTGAAATATCATGCCTAATAAATGTTCGGTAGCTGGAGTAATGATTTACAGCGTGGCACATTTCCTCTGACAACACTTTGCATCATTTATAACTACAGTAAGTCTGGTAATCCACAAACTAATATCTTCAACCAACAGGAAAAAAAAAAATGCAGGAAAACAGTTTCCAGTGTAATAGTGGCCTCAGAAAGACTTTGTTAATTCTTCTATTCCCTGGTCAGTCTAAGTTTTTATGGCTGAGGTAGGTTATAGTTATCCAGGGACAAAATAAAGTTGGATATCATCACACACTGACTATTGTGTTTTGCTTTTTTTAAAATTAAGAGGATAACTTCTTGGGGGACAAAAAAGGAAAAAAAAGACAAAAAAAAAAGTGAACAAAACAGGAGAGGCTGAAATTTCCACACTCTCTGCATTGTCCTCCCCCAAATTGTCTTCTCATTTCTTGTTTTTCACCTTCAACCAAAAACTGAGGAGCTTCCATTTTTAACTTTCTCGTTCATCACCAATGTGGCAAAATCAGAAGCAAACATTAAACACCCGAGGCTAAAAGAGCCTACAATTCCAAGTCTATACAAAGAGAGATGGTGAGAAGGAATAGTCTGAAAAGAGAGGAACAAGGTGGTTGGTGGTGGTGACGGTGGTGGGGTGCTCAATTCACTCAGCCTTTAACTGTGGCAGGATGGGACACATACATGTACTGCAGGTTGATAATTGACCAACAGAGCTGCTTCCAGTGGTGTACAGTACAAAGGAGAATCCTCATCTTTCTGGACTGCAGATTCACTGACAGGATTTAGACCAGATTTGATGTTTGGGCAGAAGGGAGGGTTGTTGCATCTAGTGGATTTTCGTGCTCCTGTCCTCAAGTTTTAAGCCCCCTATCTCTCTGTGTCTTTGCCAGTCTATGAGGGGACAGAGCAGCGGGGTCAGTATGCAGTGACCAGGTCTTTGTCATAGTTGTATCGGCCCCTCTTGGGGGCAGGACTGTCGGCACTGTCCTCAGTGTCCTCACTGTCTCCTCCAGCCCCACCCCCTTCCTCCTCAGAGGAGGAGTCCAGAGTCAGATCTACCACCACACCTCCTCCTGGGGTCACTGCAGGTCCTCCTGTGACTCCAGCCGTGCCCACAGAACTGCTTCCAGATTTGCCCGTCAGGCTGGTGCTGCTGTGGGCCGGTGAATGGCCATTTGCTTCAGGAATGCCTGCACATACACACAAAAAAACAAAAAACAAAAAACAAAACACTTTAATAAATGCTTATAAGAAAGCTTTAAGCTAGTTAAATACAGGGCAGTGTAAAATAAATAGTGTCTATGCATTTAGAACAAGAAGGCTCCGACACTTACATATATCAACAACAGGGTACTCTGGCGTATTACTGCGTTCTCGTTCTCTGTCCTTTTCCTTGTCATCTCTGATGGGTCGCCAGGAACCGTCTGTTAAGTACTCGATCTCCTCAATGTCTTCATTCGTCTCTTTCAGAATCTCAGATAACAGCCTGAAACACATGGCATGAATTAGAGGCACCTAAAAGTTAAAAAGATTTTATATAAATAAAGCTCTAAAATAAAAAACAGAATCCTAGCAGAGGCCTTCATGAGTCCGATTTCTTCACCTTTGTCCACCCTGCTTCCTGCAGACTGTATTCCTAAACTGTGTGATCATTATCATTAACATTTAATAAACACCTAATCAACAGTGTCAGTTGATCCTCATAAAGAAAATCAGACAATACAAAGATCCTCAGTTTACGCTATAATTGAAAATTAATTATTGACAATGTTCTGAACATGTGGATAAATTAAACAGGGCTTTCCAATGTTTTATGCGAAGGAATACAAATATCCCTCAAAAGTCATGTGTAACATATTCTCTCTCTCATTTATACAACAGAGAACAAAACCTTTAACACTCACTGCTGACACATGAAAAATAGTTATCTGAAAAGTCACTTGTATTGCATATGAAATGTGGTAAGTATTTGAATTCCCATGAATAAATGGTACTTTATCATAACTTTGTCATAATATACAGAATAAATGACAAATGGTCAAAAAACAACTCTGATACCATTCAAAACTTTTAAAACAAAAACAACACATTGGTGCCTCAAGCATCAACAAGTCTGAAGGCATTTTATGCAGTTCAAATAATAATAATAGTAACCTGGTTTCAATAAAAGGTTATACAAAGATAGTGGCCATTTTGGGACGAGCTGGAGCACGTCTTCTTACCCATCAATTGTGAGAAGCTCAAATGGAGCCGGCTTGTCACAGACGGGGCAAGTCCACGTCGGCTTCTTCTCATTCATCTGCAGGAAGAAGACTGCATCGAAACACTGAAGATGGGCGCAGGTTAAAACTCGACATGGTACACCGAGACGCATCTTCACCAGCTGGGAAGAAAGAAAAGAAGAGGATGTTGAATGTAACACGTCATGCATTTTTCGAGATGGGCAGTGTTCTTCCACAGAATAAGATTATACTTGTTTAGGTGTGGGGGTGTATTTATATGCATTTATGCATAAATGTACATTTACTGGGTTGGGGTTAGGGTTATATATAACCCTAACCCCGCTGCTATAACCAGCAGCAGAATTCATCAAGTCTCATGGCGCTTATTTTTCATTCTGTTATTCACTGAAAAGACTGTGGCCAAATTTGTTGCAACATCTACTGGGGAAAAGTGGCTACTACTGTATTTGTGTAGATCTATAGTACGGGGGGTCAAGGTGGGAACAGCATAAACTAATATCGTTCCTTCTGTACATGTTAGAGTTTCTTGAACATTTTACTTTGAGAAGAATAAGTCTTTGTGGAAAGTGTTCAAATTTAAGCGGTTATCATCCCTGACAGGTCCTTATTCAAACATTTGACTTGTTGAATGTTGTTCCCTGCTTTGAAGATCTTTTTAAAAAATATATAAATGGAGAACAAAATCATATTTGATTCCCCCTTTTTTTTTTTAAAAAAAAAACCAAACTTTACTGCTCTGAAAAAACCATTATGTGTGGCCCAAAAACCATGATATGACCTGAACTGGATGTATATATAATACACGACAGCTCTAAAAATAAGGCTTTTTTTTTTTTGAAAATAAAGATTAACAACAGTAACATTGTGTGGGAAACATTATTGGCATTACCAAACATGTCAGATGTGTTTTTGTAAATATACTCACTGGACAGATTAAAGAAACTCTGAGGCCTGTGGTTGCAATTTCACTCTCTGGATCAAAACGAAGTTTGTCTTGGACTGTAGATAAAATGTAGTAAAAAAAACAAAACACAACACCTCTATTAGACAATAAGTGGCAAGACTTGACATGCACATCTAATATTTCAAACAGTGTTCAGACGATTAAACGTGAAGTATTGATGTTTCACTTACTGCGTTCACGACAACGTTCTGCACTCTCAACAGAGCAGAGCTTGAGCTGGTTGAAGAGGTCTGCTGCAGTGAAGACCCTCACTAAATACACAGCCACAGAGTAACGCTGAAAACAGGGATTTACAAGTCGTGAGCTTTTAAATATACACACATGCACAAATAATACTGTCTATCTCAAATCAGAAAGACTATGAAAAATGTGATATAAAAAGTTGTTTATTGTCAGACAGAACAGATGAAATGTTTTTTCTTTGTCAATTTAATTTCTGTTATTTATTACTGTCTTTGTGATTTCCAACAGAAAATACGTGAAGAATTTATATTAAGAAAATGGTGTTTGCATGTTCAGATGTGTCTATATTTGCAAGAAAATTGAGACATCAGAAACACTTCATCGCCAAACAAGAATGTTGAGAAAGAAAGGCAATATCAAAGTAAGAACAGCTTCACTTCCTTAACTTTTCTGAATACAGGCCTGCTGCAATCTTCCAAGTTTTTTGGAACGGCTCCAATTTTTAGAAACTGCTTACTGAAGAACCATCATATTCTGTCCTGACCAAGATTAAGTTAATTTCTTGAATAAGTTTTATATTAGCATGTGCCCCTTGTTTCAACTGCCAGCTCCCTTGTTGTGGACATGTTTTCTGTCAACAGCTTGTAAAGGTCTGAAAGCACCATATTTATAATGTGTACTGATTTTAGTAGGTGACAATTCCCAGTTTGGCTTTGAGAGCAGACACCCTCTCCACTTTTAAGATTAGATTTAAAACCCTGCTTTTTGACACAACATATAGTTAGGGGTGTCTTGGATGACTCTGCAGTTGTTCTAGAAGTCTAATTACAATGTTCCTAAAAGTAGAGCAGAGCCTTCAGTTACAAAGCTCTACTCTTGTGGAACCAGCTCCCAGTTATTGTTCGGGTCATAGACACCCTCGAGACTTAAAACTTTCCTTTTAGGTGAAGCTTACAGTTAGGGCTGCTTTGGATCTCCTGAAATGTCTCTAAAATTACGCTGCTGTGGGCCTAGACTCCCCAGGGGGTAGTTGTTCTCCCATGATACACTGGGCGCTTTTGTCACTCTATTATTTGTTTCATTTCATTATTTGTTATTTACCGTTTGTTGGTCTCTCTTTTCTGTCGTCTCAAAAGTCAAGCAGTCAAGGCAGACAGCTGCCCTCCCTGAGTTTGATTCTCCTGGACGTTAAATTTGTGTTTTAAGGAGTTTTTTTCCCCCCTATCTGCCGTCACCTTGTGCTTGATCAAGACAGGGGGCTACAACAAACTGAAGACTGGACTGAATTAATGAGAAACATTCATTTTCTGAGCTGAAAAAAAAAAGTCAAACTAAACTTTTATTTTACTTATTTTTCTTTGCTATGCTCTTTTGCAATACATGAATTTTTACACTTTGGACTCTATTGGACTAACCTGAATCATAACTGATTCATGATGAATCACATTTAACTGATTTTTTTTCTCTATACATCAGCCCTCCAGCCTGTTATTTATATCAGAACTCAGAATGCAACTGGCTCTTATGTGTTTTACAGTCCACAAGTGGGACATTTGAAATACTCAAAGATCTGCAAGTCCAAGCATGCCTTCATGTAGCTGGAATCTGACAAGAGAAGCTGCCTCAGACTTTCTTCAGCAAATCCAGGCAGCTCAGCTGTTGCCACCACAAACCTGAGATCTACAAGATTCAGCATCTGACTCTGACCTTGCCAAAGTTTCCCCAGGTTATGGTGACTCTGTTGGTGATGTTGGACAGATGCAACCATGGAGTGATGTTTACAGGACGACAAGGACGACGAGGTTCAACTCCAGGTTTATTTGAGGGGTAATATCCCTGCAAACATCAGTGAAGAAAAAAATAGTGCAACAAATGTATAAAAGCCCTACACCTCAAACACATCAAGCAAAACTAACAAGTATAAAACAAACATCAATATCACAATAAAAACTCAGTTCTTACAGGAAAGTACATAGTTTATACAGAAATCTTCTTAAATTCATTTAACGGGGTAAACTATCACATATCAAGATTTATGTAACAACTATCAAGATTCATTTAAATATTGCTGAAGGAATTTTAAATTCCTCAAAACTGCCGCACGGCAGGTCAGTGAATCACGATCAGTGTCAACATGAGCTACATTTATTACATTTCTATGGGAGGTGGACATGTATTTTTCTTTTGGTCCCGTTCTTTTTCCATGGATCACTGAATGTAGATACCCAAAGGTCAGTGAGTAATTGCCACGACCTGCTGTTTATCTCATTTTCATGTCAAACAGAAAAACCTGCCCATGGTCTGAACTCTCTTCATCTGTTCAGCGTATATTCTGGTATTTGAATATGAGGTCAAAAAGGCTTTCAGTGAGGCACTCCTCATTCTTACTGCAGGAATCCAGTTCTGTGAGAAGTTTCCAGCCCTGCTAGGAATAATGAGTGAGGGCTCCTGACTACAGATGGGCATCAACACAATATTGTGTACTAATCGCATGTGCACAAAAACGTTGTTAAGTTAGGGAGGGAATAGGATTGTCACAAGGAAACAGAAACAAAAACATTTATGACAGCTTATTGTTTTTAATTACATAAATGTCCGTGCAACTACAAAGGGGTACTAGTGTAAAACAAATAATTGAATACTCTTCCTGGATTATCTCTGGTAATGAGTATTTACGGCTGTTATCAAATAGCAACTGTCAATTAGTTACACTGATATTTATTACAACAATTTGTTTTGAGTCATCAAAACTTTAAAGTTCATGTCTTTCAAGGTCTTTTTAAAAAGCTAATGCCATTATTTCCCTCAAAGTCAAATAGACTTGTGGTGACATGGTTGGGGTACGCTGGAGTTAGCAGTTTGTGAAATACATTTAGTCTTTATTAGTATTTTTACTTGCTACTTACATAGAAGAAACAGAGTAAGTGGTGGTAGGGGTTCTTACTAGGAGCATTGGGTTTGCAGAATGTAATGACATTTGTTTAAAAAAAATTTAAAAAAAAAAGAAACATCCACACCAGTTGTGTGACAGACATGATTCAGCCACAGTTCAAGTCACGCTACAGACACGTGCCGTCTACTGTTTAAATTTGTTGCCTATTTTTAGATGTTGGCTAATTAATAAAAACAGTTCTCATAACATACACACCTAAAACAAATTGTTGACCATCATACTGATCTATAAACAACAATATACCTTTAATCACAGGTCCAGTGTGCAGGCAATGTGTCACAGACTTTAAACCTTCATTACTACCCATTATGATACTTTCCTCCAATTTTCAGAGTTCCAATTCAATGCAGTACATTTAACTATTTTTAAGTTTTTTTTTGTAGGTTTGGAAGGCAGACATCCTTTTAAATTTTTAAATTTTGATTTAAATGTATTCATTTCAAGGATCGAATATGAATTAATCTCTCCGCTTAAGTCATTATGAAGTGCTTTGCCGATGTATTTCTTTTACATGTTTTCTGCATGTGTGCCTATTAATATACAAATGTAAAGCAGACAAAAGCTGTTTGGGAACCAAACCAAGACATTATTATTTTCTTTAATTAACATACACCAACATTATGGTGAATAGTCCAGTATCATAACTTAGTATCTCTAAAACACATCACTCACGGTGCTGTTTCAGTGTATGGATAAAGAGGCATCATGGAGAAAATCCAAACCTTATTCTTCATCCATTTTTTTTAATGACTGAAGAATGACTGAAAAATAAGGGACTTATCTGGGGTCTCTTTTACTGGACAGAGACCATTTTAAGGCTGGCAGGAATGACTTGATTATATTCATTAAAAGGGTCTTGACTGTAGTCAAACATGAATTACAGACTTCACCTTTACAGAATATACATGGTAAACCAGAAGAACTGTCAGGGTGCTGTTTGACTGCCAACAGAAAAATAAACCAAGTTCCAACTTGTATATATAAAAGGGAATTAACCCACCGGTACATGACAGTAGGACTGGTTGACTTTGACAGCAATATTTGGAGGATACTGGTCCTCCTGAACACCAATGGAGTCTGAGTAACAGATTCTGCATCAAAGAGCAAAAAGGGAGACAGAGCAAAGCACCATATGAATGAGGAAGTGAACATATAACAAAGTATGGATCTTTCAAATCTTGCACATAAATGAGATAGCAATAACTGCTAAATTAAATATACTACATATCTATACACAACAAAGATACTACTTATTTATTTACTAAGTGAGGAAATATTTTAGTGAGCACAGCCACAGATAGGACCAGGATATTCTCTAAAACAGCACTGTAAAATAACTTACCTAAGAACCACTTGGATTGAACGGATTCCTGGACGAATCTCACTAAGAAATAAAATAATTAAATCAAATTAAATTAAAATGAGGCTAACTCACGTGTTTTTAAGTCAAGATAGCTGTGATAAAGAAATCCAGATCTCAGAGAGATCGTTTTCAACTTGAATTACCTTGCATTTCTGATCTGATCTGCTTGATTCGGTGTTAATTCAAAGATGCACTGACTGTCCTGCAGTTTCTCGCTGTTCTGTGCAACTTAAAAAAGGTAGACAAAAACCCATAAAAAAGCAAAAAGAACTGACATGTAATAATAATAATAAGTTAAACATAAGAACAAAGATCCAACCATCACTCTGCACTCACTTAGTTCTGTTGGTGGCAGCAGTGTCTCTAGAGTTTGGTAGAAGGGTAGTGGGACCAGCTTCACTTCTGCTGCAGGTGTGGGGAGCGGTTTGGAAATGCCGTTGAGGTAGTCTGCGCCCTGAGAGGTGGCGGAGGGGGAGGGGCTGAGGGATGAGTATGCAACTGGAACACCCTCAGGACGCCGTGCTGCCAGCCAACCAGATGTTTTGGGGAATCGTGACTCGTAGAGCTGCCTGACGTTCTTCAGCAGTTCAGGACTGTACTCTGTCTGCACAAGCCTCAGGGCACGCCCCACCAGGTCCTGCTTCAGCCCACTTTTGCTGCGACCCATTGAGGCCAGCAGCGTCTGCAGGTCTGAGACCCGGAAACTTTTGACCATGTTCTAGAAAAAAAACGAAAGTTTAGATTATGATTTTTTTTTTTTTTTTTTTTTTTTAAAAGAACACAAACCATATTATAAAAATTATACTTAAGGTCTTAATCTAAAAACAAAATTATTTTTTTGTCATAAACTGTTAACATCTAAGCATCTAAGAATTATGGATCAATTTCACAGTTGCTTTATTTTCCACAATTGAAAGAACCCACAATTTGAATTTCTAACTTGTGAAGTGATTTAAAGGCCGAACTCTTGAGATACTTCAGCTTCTAATGCTGGTTATACTACTGGTTATCAAGGACAACACATCACAGTAGGCACATTTAGATCGTCACTTTTTAATCTTTTGCTGACAACTGTTACAAATTCACCTCAAACTTTTTCCAGTCTGAATGCAGCTGAGGTGGCGTTCGCTTAACAATAAAAATGCAAATAATTTTTTTTGAATAGTTTTGCACCAAACTATAACTGCCCCCCTTAAATAGAACTGTGTATCTGATCAAATTTTAAACATTTCAATTTGGGCTCCCCACAATCACAAAAACAACGTAATGGAGGAAAGAAAATAACTTTTTTCCCCCCAACATAATCTGTCTTGGGCTTTGAATGACATGCACACTTCAGGCATAGACTCCAGTTAGCCATAGAATTCTTCCTGCTTAACATAACAAAAGTTGTTTAAGTAATATTGAGGTCATGTTGGTGTTGCAGGCAAATAATGCTTAAGGGATTTATATTATATATATATATATATATATATATATATATATATATATATATATATATATATATATATATATA
>JAOWBL010000019.1:4240659-4256292 GCA_028564865.1 Zenarchopterus dispar
TAGCATGTGTGTGTGTTCTTGTTGGTTCATGTGTATGTGTGTGGGAAAGTGTTTTTGTGTGTGTGTGTGTGTGTGTGAGGGTGTGGGGTGTGTGAACCACACCACTGTTCTTCTCGAGGGGAATAATTACAGAATGGTGGGTACTAAAAGTCATGTGACCCCAAATAATTTATCCCTGCGGCTGATAGCTCGTCAATATCAATTTATTAATTTAACAGTTCTGGACTGATAAAAGGTAGTGTGCACAGTTAGGCTGCTGAAGTGGAGAATAAGGATGAATTTTACAGCACAAAGGTGTGAGGATAAGGAAAGAGGGAGAGACTGGAGGACAAAGCGAGGGGGCGCGGTGGGGCGAGAAACGGTGCAGGACTGATCAATGGCAACAAAGCGGAGAGAGATGCATATTCCCTGCGCAAAAAATGGGCCACCATCGCTCATATTCCAAGGTTATTGGACAAAGGTTATGAAAATTAATACACTTATTACCACCTTATTAAAAATTAAGATTGAAGACAGAGCACTCATTGTATTGATATTCAAATGTCTCCCAATATATTGATCAGCACAACCCAGTTTTACACTAACTTGTGAGGGTGAGCCTTTGCCAGAGGCCTAACAACCCCCCCCCCCCCCCCCCCCCCCCAAAAAAAAAAAACAAAAAACCATTTTATATGAACAGCTTTTGGAGATTTTAATTTGTGAGAACACAAAAAGCCCTTATCACTAGCTGAGAACCCTCGGAGGGATAGATCCTCTGAAGCAAAGACACTCCACAAAACATATAAATGTGTTGGAGCTTATGACCGCTTATGTGTGACCTTTCTTGACCTCCCAGCACTTCCTCTGCATTCAGATTTTCTAAAACAGTTGAATGAATATGCATCTAGCATTAAGTAGAAGGAATACATCATCCGCCTTCCACCGCAGTACAACTAACCTGAAGCCTAACCTATTCCCAGAACCATTACATAATATCCCTGAAGGGGGCTAAAAGGTATTTTAACAAGACCCACTGCTCTGCAGCCGTTGACCTCTTCCCAGTTGACCCTGAGCTCCTGACCCCACTTACACTAGCCAGTGACAGTGGTGGGCACAGAGCCCATGTGATTCCTGGTGGGAAGGAGAAATTAATTTACAAAATCAGGAACTAAAATAATCAAACTGTCATTCTTGCTGTAATTTTTCCACCCTTGCCCACAGAGAAATCTCGAGAAAAGAAGGCAAACGGCAGCTAAATCCCATCACTTATTGTTTTGCATGTTTACGTATTATATAATCCCTCCTGTGTCTGCTGGCTCCGAGGCTCCACCTCGCGCAGACAATCACTGTAGTGGATTCTCCTCGGGTCTTTGGAGAGCTGCAGGGTGGCGGGTGTCAATAGAAGTGGAGTGTGTGAATGTGAGAGATGATAGACTGAGGTTAAGAGGTGTCAACATGGAAAGAGAGCGGGCTCAAGGACTCTTCACTCTGGCATTCTCCTCAACCCCTCCTCTGATTAACCACTCTAAAGACGCCACCGAGACACAGACACCTCACACAGAAACATACATGCAGACACACACACACACACCTGGCTGAGTCTTAGACACACTCTTTACAAGTCTCTTCCCTCAAAGTCACACACTTTTTTTGTGTGAGAGTGCATTTTATCTGTGCTCGCCTGTGTGTGAGGCTCACATAAGCTCTGAGGTGTGGAAACCTGAAGATGTGTTGTTCACAGGCACAGAAGCTCTGAAAGGTTCTGGCAGTCAGGGATGGATTTATTACACCTCTGATGTGCTGTATATGTTCAGCCAAGTGTAAGACACAACAGTGCCATCCCACAGGGCTTTGCACCTGTCAGGTACTGTAGTGCAACATGCAAACTGCAGAACACACACTGACACATTGTCAGTTGCATGCGCATGCACTCCTTCTTCAGCCAGGCCGTCTCAGTGAGTCTGACATGAGCGCAGCGCTCGTCTAAACTATGTATTTTGGAAAAGTTTGATAATTTTGATTTTGTCCTTCTTGCAGATATCTTTGGGTCATTCCAAGAAAACAGGAACCCCCCCTTACACAACTGTCATTTTGTTAAATATGCGCATCTCAGCATTTATTTGTCTGTGTTTTCAGTTCCATGTCACAGCTTTACATTTTGGTAAGACCCTGACATAGTTTAGATTTTGTTCTGTTTTTTAGTTGGATTTGATTTTGATTCAACAAATTAAAACTTAGATCTGCAGGTGCATACGAGTTTAAAATAATTGCTCTGGGAATAAAATATTGAGTTGTAACAATGGAAAGTAAAGTGAAGTGTACAGGTGAACACTTGGAGGAGTCTGCTCTTGTCAGTGGTGGGCAGGAGGCTGAGAAAAAAAATGTGGGGCACCTGGTGCTCTGTAGCATGGTTTGTGAAAAATCACCTCATAGTGAAAGATGAAAAAAAGAAGAAGAACACGTACTCCAATCCATGGTGAAGCGGTAGAGGACTGCAGACACCTGGGTGTTTACCTGAACAACAGACTAAATTGGAGCTGCAGCACTGATGCTGTCTACAAGACAGAACACAGCAGACTGTACGTCCCGAGGAAGCTTAGGTTCTTCAGTGATTCCAGCAAGACGTCTGTGGTGGAGAAAACAGTTGGAGCTGGAGCACCATAAGAACCATAAGAACCAGTACCTCAAAGAAACTAAACAAACTGATGAGGAGGGTTGGAGACTGACATAGAGCCTCTGGAGCTAGTTGTGCAAGGAAGATCAGTACTTATATTGCAAAATATAATGGACAACACTGCACATCTTCGACATAACATAGCGATTAAGCAGCCAGTGCCTTCAGTGAGAGGCTTTTCCAGGTTTACTGCAATACTGAGCACCACAGGAAATAATTCCTACCCACGATGATAACCTTATGGTGACAATTTATAGAAACTTTTTAATATTGACTGGCTGATTCAGAGAGTCTGAGATTTAAAAAAATATATTGCTGAAATAAGTTTGATTAAATGGTGTATAATCTATATAGAAACAGGAGTTAGACGGGCATATCAGGTTTGCTTTTGATTCAGTTTTTATATAAAAGGCCTTATTGCACATATGAGTGTCAGGGTGAGGATGATAAGTTAAACATCTGAACACGTTCAGATTTTCTTCGTAGGTAAACTGCTTCCCCTTTGCATCAATACTTGAACAGAATTTCATTCATCGTTGATGTTACCTGTGCAGGATCTGACAATAATGTAAGAGGTTTCCAGTGATGTTAGGTGTGTATTCAGGTGTGTGGAGAAAAGTCCAAGGCAGAAACAGTCTTTGGTATTTAAGAAATACCCTTGCAAAGCTTTAAAGTATATTAATATCATACAATTTTATTAGGAAAGATTAATACAGTATTACTCCTTTTTGACAAAGATGTAAACAGCTGGGGACCGATTCTGTCCAGAGTGCACAAAACAATCCCAGACAAGCGTCTTCATATGTTGTTCTTGTTTTTTCTTTTTGTCATGTTACTGCTTGAAATACATAACCTGACTTGTATTTACCAATACTGGGACATTTTCACAGTTATCTGCTGGTAAATGCTGGTATGTCTCAGCCCACAATAAGTGTTTGACATTGTTTACTCTTCTGAGAAGCAGGTTAGACATTACTTGTCCTTTGAGACCACTGATAGACAGCCTACTTTTGGCAGTGTATTTGCTGATTAGAGTCTCGGATTCTTTATTTAGCAAATGCTGTATCTGTGATGAAGCTGTTTTTCCATCTCTCAGTAAACAAAGCTTGATGTATTGATCTTCTGATGATGTGGTCGCTTTTGGCCTGCTGGATCGTGCTCTGGATACAACTGACCCACTTTCCTGAAAGTGTTTTAGAGCTGCACGCACTGCCGTTTAGAGCCCTTCAGTCTAGCCACGATTTGACATGGTGAGATCTCCTCTTTGTTTAGAACAACAGTTTGACATCTGACACTTTTGCTGAAGTCTGATGTCAGCTGAACAATGTCTTGAACAATCTTCTGGTGAGTGCAACCCTGTCTCCCAAAAAGCTGGCTGTGTAAAATTTAAACATGATACCTCAAAATGCAGGGATTTATTTATATTAAAATGAAAATAGTGCAAAGACAAGACATGAAATCTGGAAATTGTTAGTATTTTGATGTGTTTTTTAAATATCTTTTAAAAATAGCACTCATTTTGAGTTTGGTTCCAGCAACATGTTTCCAGTTTTGGTCAAAGGCAATTTTAGCATTTGACTTTTTTAAATTATTATTATTTTAACATTGTCAGGAATTGGAAGTCTAGGAGACCATTTTCTATCATTTTGAAAATGAACTGACATCCCCTTTGACATATGTGATTTCTCAATTGTTAATTTGTCCCTTTGTTTTGTATTTGTTTTCATAATTTTCAAAATACACATGCAGAATGTGATTTGGCATTGTCCTGTTGAAAAAAATCAACACATTCCCTGAAACAGATGTCATCTCTGCAGCAGCATTTGCTCCAAAACGTCTACATATTATTCAGACTGACCGATGTTTAAGTTAAAAATACGTGCTGACACAGGTCATGCACCCATAGATGCTGACTCGGGGCTCTGTTCTGATAAGGGGTCAGATGGCTCCTCTTCTCTTCTCTTTGCTCAGGTTGGATGACATCATTGAAAAAAATCATACAAACTCAACCATGTAAATCAAGAAAAAAAAAAGTTGAATTCACAAATCTGTTTTATTTTTGGGTACAACTTCTGCACGTCTGGAGGTCTGACGTTCATCTGTCCAAATAATAAGACAAAATATAAACACTATGGGAGTTCAAAGCCAGGAAGGAGACAGCTTTTGTCTCCCAGTGACATGTTCAAATAAACCCAAAAACAACAACAAAAGACCTTGTAAAGATACTGACTGAAACCAGGAATATTGCAGAGAACTGTCATCCACAGTAACCCACTTTTGGTGCTAACCTGTACAGAAAATATATGAAACTACACAAATACACAAAATAGAATAAAATAAAATGATTACAGTTGCAGCTGTACATAGGGAAAAACGATTTTTTTGGAGATGTGTCAGGTGATAAGTTGAGAGTAAAACTGAAGTGTTTGATCATAAATATTATTGTTATATTTGGAAGAAAAATGGGAGTGCCTGCAGGTCTCAGAACTCCATCTAACTGTGATGTAGGGGGTAGTAGCATCTTGTTGTAGGATTGCTTTGCAGCAGACTGGACTGGTGCACTTCACCAACTAGAGGAAAGAAGATTCTGTAGATATATTGACACAACGGCCTAAGACATCAGCCACTTGAGTGGTAAAGCTTGGCATGAATGGGTTTCCCAGATGAACAATAACCCCAAGCACACCTCCAAATTAATTGTAAAGTGGCTCAAGGACAACAAAATGAATGTATTGGAGTGGCCATCACAAAGCCCTGACCTCAATCAGTTAGAAAATTTGTGGGTGACACTGAGAAGGCATGCTTCAAGCAAGAAGGCTCAGAAACCTGACTGGACTTGACCATTTCTGTCAGGACCGAACTCCAACAATATATACATATATGTGTGTGTGTATGTGTATAACAAAAACATCTTTCTGTAAACAATATGCAAACTATGAGCACAACTTTGAGAAAATAGGTTATTTAAAGGGGGTAAATTAACCCTTTACTAGCTATTCAGAAAGCATAAATTATGTACAAATCCCATTTTTTAAAAAAAAGAGAAGTCTTCTAAACTACATCATAAACTCTTCTTTATTCATTTTCAGCCACAGACTTAGTGTTTCTGATCAAGGACTGCTTTTGGCTCTCTGCTTTGTACCAAACTCTGTCAGTAAAAAAGAAATATTTTTAAATGCAAAGTTGTATAGAATTTAGGTATTTTTAAGTATGAAGTGCATAAAAATATGAAAAGATTCAAGCAGTCTTGACAAATATCAATGTGTAATGAGCAACATCACAAACCAGTGTTGGAGTGTGTGACCTTTGAGTCCTCCGGCAGCTCTGCATCAGAAGCAGCCATGTCACTGTGATCAATAGCCACATGGGCTCACAAGCACTTTGGAAAACCACTGTCACTCAACACATTTCGCTGCATACATAACCTAACAACTGCATTAAAGAAGACTCATACAGGGCATCAGTCCTGAGCAGAAACACCACCAAGTTCTTTGGGCACTAGTTCATCTCAGACAGACAAAAAGACAGTGGACACGTGTCAGATTAGTCTTTATTTTTGCTTGCTTGTGAGAAAAATGGACATTGATACTACATGACAAAGATAAGAAAGAACATCCAGCATGTTATCAGCAACAGGGGAAAAACTCCATGTCTGTGATGGTATGGGTTTGGGCCAGAGGACATAGCAGGGCAGCATGCATGTGGGAAGATGCCACGTATACAAAGGGTTATATAGGAGTTTTTGGGAGTCATAACATTAAAGGCACTGTCATGTAAAGTGTACGACACCTAACCTGATGGTTTCTAATAGTCCAGTCCAAAAACAGCAAACCTCTACATAGCACAAAGCCTACAATCGACTGCTAATACCCCAGTACCAGACACACCACTACACCTTCTGATACCCTTGTCCTTGTTGTGATTTGTTAGAACTTTTTTTTTATCAGCATGAGGAGGAACTGTTGATTATTAGTTTTGTGGTCACAGTGTAATGACTGGTCAGTTCATAAAACTCCAATTCCAAATATGTTAGGACACTGTGAAATGTGAATAAAAGCAAAATGCAATGATATGCAAATCTCATAAATCCATGTGTTATTTGCAAAAGAACATCCACAACATATCGGATGTTGAAATAGAGACATTCTGCCATTTCCTGGAAAATATTAGCTCTTTTTGAATTTGATGGCAGTAATATATCTCAAAAATGTTGGAACAGCGGCAACAAAAGGCTGGAAAAGTTTTAGCTGTGATACAAATCAAAAACAACTGGAGGAGCATTTGACAACTAATTAGGTTGGCAGCAGGTCAGTAACATGACTGGCTATAACATTTCAGAGAGGCAGAGCCTCTCAGGTGAAAGATGGAGAGAGTTTCATCTATCAGCGACAAACTGCGTCAAAAAATTTCAGGAAAATTTTCCTCAATGTAAAATTGTGACTATGTTAAAGATCCAACTATCTACAGTGTATAACATAATCAAAACAGTCAGAGAATCGGGAGGAATCCGTGCACAAGGAACAAGAAGTAGTCAAAACTGGATGCCCATGATCCACAGGCCCTCGGGCAGCGCCGTTTTAAAAACAGGCATGCTTCTCCACTTGAAATCCCTGCATGGGCTCAGGAGCACTTCCAGAGTTCACTGTCAGTGAACACACTTCACTGTGCAATCCACAAATGCAGTTTATGATTCTATCAAGGAGAAGCCTTATGTGAACATGATCCACAAACACCGCCGTCTTCTCTGGGCCAGAGCTCATTAAAAATGGCCCGAGTTTCAATGGAAAACTGTTCTGTGGTCAGATGAACCCAAATTTGAAATTCTTTTTGGAAACTATGGATGCCATGCTCTACAGATAACAGGGGAGAAGGACCATCCAGCTTGTTTACAGCATTTAGTTAAAAAAAAAAACCCTGCATCTCTGATGGTATGGGGTTGCATTAATGCATTGGCATCTTACGCATCTTGAGAGGCACCATCAATGCTGAGAAGTACTTCAGTTTTAGAGCAACATATGCTTCCATCCAAACATCGTCTCTTTCAGGGAAGCCCTTGCATATTTCAGCAAGACATTGCTAAAACACATAATGGGACTTGTTTTTTCAGCAAGTCCCATTATTATTGGCCTTTCCTGTTTATAGTGCATGAGTTATGTTGCCATTTACAGTTTGAATAGCTACTGAATTAGACCAAACATCTTCACTCCCATTTCTGAAAGCATACATGCAACAATGTAGAGGAGTAGGCATGTTCAGGAATGAACAGAATGCAGCACAGTCACCATCACAATTTCAAACGCCATTCTTGACTGTTCTCGAGACTTTATTTCATTAATTATAACACTCTTACTGGTTCTGGCTTTCATTTTCCAGTCACAAATCTTGGATTCTGGCAAGACAGGCTTTCTCACAGTTCCATTCTTGCAAATCTCAGAGGAATACAGCAGATGAAACCACCACCAATTTCTTTCATTTATCTAATTATGTATTTTCAGCTTTCACATGCTCCTTTAACCCCAATTAGAATGCACATTGGCTTGTGTGAGTATAGAGTACTTCTTTATGTCACCTGTGCAGTATTAATAGACCATATCCTGAAAACCAGCATCGAGTTAGAGTCTCGTATTGATTTAGGGACAGCTGCTCCAGCTTTATAAAAAAAAGTATTGTATTTGAGGTCTCTTTTGGTTCTACACATGGTTTGTGTGTGTATTACAAGATCCTTTCATTTGGCACAGTTGGGCTGAACCCTGATTTTCTTTTTCTTTTTTTGAGTCACTTAGCGCTCGATGTTAAGCCGAGCAGCTGAGGCAATCCTTGCGAATGCCCTCTTTCCATCACTCTTTAGCATAAAGCAAATGACAGCTCCTAAGTGACCAGACAAAACTGTGCAAAAATAGAGGTATAATACACACACTGTGCAGGTTATGGATTGCAGAATGAGAGAACACTGCATAAGTCAATACTTAAATGAAGAAAGATGCTGATGTGACCACAGATATATGACTCATATCTGTAATAGTTGACATGCAGACAGGTTCATGAATCTTAATAATCAGAGATGTGAATCAAGTATGTTGAACGGTGTCACCAAGATGTGTCAGCGTAACAACGCAGGAGTATTTAAAACAAACATTCATGTTGACAGCGATGGATATAAGACTCTCACCCACTGCTGACAAAAGACCGTATCCATCTCCCATCCCCTCTCTTTCCTCCTGAAAGCCTGTGAGGTAGAAAATAGGGAGATATGAGGAGGTGGGGACGGAGGGAGATAAGCTGAGATGGAGATAGAGACAGGTGAAAGTGGTAAGGGTCATAGCACATGCTCCTCTTGGCCTTCTCTCGCCAATGTTTTATTAGCCCTGTCAGATTGTAATTTGCCCAACGGTAAACATACAGAACGGGCTTAATTAAGAATTTTTCAACGGGGATACGGTCAAGTCCGGAAACATTAGCGAGATGCAACCGGGTGTCGTAAAGATTGATTGAGACAGAGGATGGAGGGACGTGGACAGAAACAATAGGTGGAAGGAGGGGGGTGGGAGTGGTGTGTATGTTATAACGGAGGGGTATTCTTGTGTTGCTCAGGGCAGTAGGGTGAGATAAGTTTGGAAGATAGGGACAAACGATTTTTAATGCATTAACAACCTGGCTGTGGGAGGCAATAACAAGGACAGGAGATCGGCGTTAAAATGTTTGACATCCTGCTTCGAGATCAATGCATCCCGGACAGGGCACACAGACGCAGGCCACGCTCTCACCTCAACTACCGGTGCAGATAGCAGACGCTCTCACAACGCACAAACAGCAGCCTTAACAGGGCGCAGAGCATGTGGGTGGGTGTGTGAGTTAACAGCCTTCCAACCCCAGGGCGATGTGTGGGAAATAAAAAACAAAACCTATAGCCATAACAATATCCGCAGGTAAAAGCATCTTTAAATCAAAACAGAGAAAGGGAGCATCTGGAGTCGATTGTTGAGAGCTGTGCAGACTATGTAAAAGGCCAGCAAACTAAAAGAGTAATGAGCCTATCCATATCTCCCCGTGGACCTTAAGTTTGCATTCAATACATTATTTACAACTGAATTTTTACTGAGGTATAGGTTCCTCTCAGGGGTGTTTACAGAGTGGTGCTCTAACTGTTTTCTATTGCCTGCAGAGTTGAGCAACATTTAGAATTAATGAATGTTTGCCCATGTTAACAAGCCTCTGTATGTACATGTAATATGCACGTAGTAGTTCTGCTCGAAATTGTTATGAAAGAACAACTTTCTGGAGATGGGGATAAAATATTCACCGTGTTAGTTTAGCAGATGTAGGTTCATAATTCTAAATAGCACTCACTTTTATGCAATAGCTAATCTAAAGCTTGATATTGATCAAAAACAGTCAGTCTTTGTGTTTAAAATGATCAATTACAAATCAAACATGAGAGGAGAATCAGCAGCTTGTTAAATAACACGTGGAAGCAGAATGACGTTGGAAGAATAAGTAGTTTGGTGCTTTCTATGTAATTTGGTCCAGCTAAATGTTTTGTTCACATGTGGCACCAAACAGCTGTAGTTTCGTAGATTTTGTGTACTTTAATGACAGAAAAAGGCATGACTTTTCTCTTTTTTTCCCTGAGAAAATCTGTTCTCTATAAATTTGAAATGTGTACAAACTGAGTAATAAGACTTTGTCAGACACAGATGTCAAGATGTGGCCAGAATATCAGATTTTCACAAGAAATTCCAGCCTCAAAGATTCATATTCAAGTTAAACTTTAGATTAGATTTGTTACATTTTCATCAGCTGCTGCACTTTGATGTGTATCATCTGTGTACTTCTCAAGCACTATCTTGTTGTGCAGACCTGAAGGTTTTTGGGGTTTTTTTTGTTTTTTTTTGAATAAACCCCTTCTCTTCCTCTACCAGACAGAACACTCACAAGCTGCGGTAGCTGGAGAAGTCCCTGCTCCCTTTGTCTTTGTAGTTCAGCCTCTCTCGTCCAAAATACTGGAACTTCTGGGAAACAGGGAGGTCTCAGTTCCCTGCTCAGAAAGCAAGGCAAGCAGAGACTATTTCTCCATCTCTTTATGATGTGCCCTCTCCCTCTGTCTTTGTCTCTCCCTTCTCAAATAGACTATTTGTCATCTCTGAAATAGAGCATTTTAAAAATTCAACCTGGAGTCAACCCCCACCCTAACCCCCCTCTATTCTCACTCTCAATTCCCCAGACTCTGGCCAGCTACAATCAATAGCCTATTGATCAACTCTCTCCATTCCCATTACACACCAGTGCCAAAAGAGCCAACCATTTTCTCTGAAAAGCTGATCTGGACCATATTTGCAATGGTAAGGTTTCTCTAATTTCAGTGGGTTATTATTAAATGTGTACAGTGCACGGGTGCTTTGGTGTTTTGTGATGCTGAGAGGTGAGAAGGGCTAAGAAAGGACCACACTGAATGCAGTTACCTTTTAATTGAAAGGTACTGCACAGAGGTAAAGTGGAGTATGGCTTTCCACTTAAAGTAAAATAGGAAAGGTGAGAGCATTACCACATACGTAGAAAGTAATTCTTTTTTCCCAGTTGTTTCTACTTCATTTCTCTCCCCCTCCCTCTGTCTTTCTCTTCTCCTTCTCTCCATAGACAATGCTACGGGCAAAATCAATACTGGAAAGGAAAAAAAAAAAGAAGGCATATTTTTAGCCTGTTATTATATGAGCTGTATGAGGAAAACAATGTTTGTGGGAATGGCAGAAATGCCAAGGTGCTGATAAGAAAAAGATTGGGTGGGAGAGATAGAAAAGAAGTGAAGAAGTGGGAATGATGGTGGTTCTGGGCCATATAAAGCAGAGTCTAATGGAGATGGATCAAAAGAAGGTTGAAATAAGATGGGGTAACTGCAAGAAAATGGCTGATGTCTTGACCAGTGATAGAGCTTGGAGTAGCTGGCCAAGAAATAGCTGCAAAGAAATTTCTATGACAATGTGTAGAGTAATCCTTAAAATCAAAAGTAAATAGCTGGGCATTTTTATATTTTCATGTTTAATTTGTCTTTCGTACTGTGCTAAATCTGAAAATGAATGATTCCTGTCAGTGTTTACATGTAGAAGTCTAACTCACACTCATTGCACAGCATTGCAGCAATGTTTGATTTCCTTATGCAGCTTTACACCACCTCTGTGCATGTTCAGGCTCTCCATGGATTGCTGTATACTCAACACACACTCCTCTTTCACTTCTGCGATGTCTTTCTGATGGACTCTCTTTCCCAACCCTCTTTGGTCCTGTGCTGCTGTCACTTAAGATCCAGCCCTTGTCTGATTGGCTGGAGATGCTATGTTGATAAAATGGCGGACTGTCCAATTGGCTGGAGAGCTCACTGGGGGGAAGGAAGAAATTGATTTATTTGTGGTATTAGGTGATCAATTAATCCCCATTGTGTGTGCCAGCACAGATAGTCGGATGTGTCTTATTTGGTATGGCTTGTTTCTGCTTGGCCAAGATAAGGGTCTCTCCCATCACTTCGCTATATGACTAACAAATCAAATCGAACCAAAAGGGATGATGGCATGCAGAGGGTTCCTCCCCAGGCTGTGGATGGCTGGTCACAGTAAGGAAAGGCCATCAATATGAAAAGCAGTCTGTGCAGAATAAACACAGCTCATTCCAGGACTGAGTTGTCTGCCATGTTGCCATGACAATACAAGGTGGGGATAGGAACATTTTAGATGACTCAACTCATCTCGTGAACCAATTTATGACTGATCAATGACATTTATCTCAACTGATACAAAAATAACTGTGCGCATAGAAGGAGTGTTGTGGGCCTAGAAAAGGCAACACTTCACATTGTCATACAGTGTGACAAAATTTGATCAAAAGAAGAATAAAGGTTCTTCTGAAACTAAAAGGGGAAAAACATCTATCATCTACACTAAAATAATTTAGGACGGTATTATTTCCTTAAAAATTGGCTAGCGACCCTTCCCTTTATTTTGACTCTTTAAGCCGATAAAAATACAGAAACAAATACAGAGAGACCCACACATGCGCACAGTAGAGCAAGTGCTTATCAGTTAATCCATCCATCCATCCATTTTCTATACCCGCTGAATCCAATGACTGGGTCGTGGGGTATCAGTTAATCATACGAATTATTTATGCTTATAAAAATTAAATTTTCTTTATTTTTTTTCATCTTACAATATCATATTCTCAAAACCCTTGCAGTTTGGACTAGTTAAACAGAAAACTATTCCACAGACATTGACTTCAGCTTATAATATGTATCTTTCATGGTTTTCTGGCATTTGCAACCAAACTGTCAATCAGCGAGGTTGATTTTATCATTGGCGGATGTAAACATTAGTTGCAGCGTTAAGCATGTTGTATCCTATGTTTATGATGGATACAAGGAATAGTAAGAACCCAGGAGAGATGGAAATAAAATGCTGTAGTGCACGTTTCTGAGTGGGAAGTCAGTCATAGCCAGGGGAGGAAGGGAGAGGGGTCAATGGACCGATACTTGCCGATACTAGCTCCGGGATGACGGTGAAAAGAAAAGGTAAGAGAGACTGGGATAGAAGTGGGTGCTAATTCCTACTTTTCAGTTTAAATAAAGATTGGAGCTGGATAAAAGCCATTAAGGGAGAAATCAGACAGGGCATGCTATGTAGGACAAGAGCTGACTGCAGGGAGGTGAGTGGTGGGATCGATATTCAGTCGATGCGCTCAACACCCAGCTCTGCACACACACACACACACACACACACACACACACACACACACACACACACACACACACACACACACACACACACACACAGTAGGGCATGTAGTATTGGTGGGCATCTGCATGTTTGTGTGTATGCGTGTGTGCGTGCAGCAATGACTAATGGAGAAAGAGAGGCAGCCCGGGGAGAAAGAGCGCTTGCAATATACAATTAACTCTCTTTTGAGTGAGGGAATATTAAACACAAGCTGCTTGTGCAGACTGTAATTTGTGGTGATAAAAGTATTAAAGTGAAGTGCTTGGACAAAGATGGAAGGGTGGACAGCCACAGAGATGGATTTATTTTCAGAGGCACGATACAGTTAACAAAGACAGATGCTTCAGAGGAGCATCTTCAGCTCAAAACAAAGCCACAATGCGACTGCAATCACTCTGCATTCTGTCCTCCTCTCCTCTCCTCTCTCTCTTTCTCTTCTTCGTCTCTCCCTCCTTCTTTTAACCACCCCTCCACCCACCGCCCCCATTTTCCCCTGCCTTCTTTCCTCTCTCACCCCCTCTCTGTAGAATTGATTGACTATGTCTCCTCAATCCATCTCTCTCCCTCTGTCGCTTAGCAACGGGTGCTCTATCGGGTGTGGAGGGTGGGAGTTTCACTAGGGGAGGGGTGGGTAGATGGGTAGAAGAGAGGTAGAGAGGGGAGCATGCATGAGTGGGTAGGTGTTGGGGTTAAGCAGAATCCAGTTTTACTTGATTTTACATTTATGATGTGTTGATACATATTTCCCTTTCATACTTTGTGTGAGAGGTTTTGCAACTTGGCTGATGAATATACAAAAAAAGAGAAAAGAAACAGATTTGCAAGATAGCAGAATGAGTCTGGTCGACCGGTTATTCCATTTAAAAAACAACAAAACAACAACAACAAAAAAAGAAAACATGTGCTGCAGTTGTAGCACAAAAAAAGCAAAAACGTTTGATGCTGGAGCCAGGATGACTAGTAGGTCATTGGTTTTTGTTTTGTATGTCTGACTGTTGCAGATCCAGCCAAGCAGTCTATCACTTTCCCTCAAGCTGTGTCACTGTTTCATGCAGTGAGCCGTCTCTGAGAAAATACAAAAGCACAGCAGAGTGAGCCTGCACTTTAAATGTAGTTACGCCTCCGCTTTTCTATCTCCACCAAAAACAAAAGAGAGAAAAAGAAAAAAAAAAACAAACTCCCAGCATATTTTGGCTCACATCTGCACCACTTTTGAATGACTTTTTAGGTCAACTACTTCTGCTATGGGTGTTCTTTTCAAAATATGCAGAATTATTACGACAACTTTTTCATGATATTTATATTTGGAACCAGTTTGTGGCAGCAAAATATGGGAAATTTGTCCGTGTATGGGAATTCTTGGTGTCTAGTATACAGTGCGAGAAAAAACTGTAACCTGGTCTGATGTGTAATCCTTGAATTAACACACATAAGGGAATAAGAAAAAAGTGATGTGCATTGTTCTGTTTTTAAGGCTTTATCCTTTTGATCTACGCTTAATGTCTGATCCCCTTTGAGGAAGATGTGTCGGCTATTCTTTAAGCCTAATAAATCCAGCGTTAGCAGTGCTTAAGAGGGGAAAAAGCTGTGTGGTTTAAAACCAGGAGGGCAGTGGGAGAAGAACAATGAATAATGCTTTTAACCACCTTGTGAGCTAATACACACACATTATATTCTATAATCATTATAATCTACAGGCTATGAAACAGAATAAATGTATAGTTATTTCAGGCCTCTAGGCTACTGTATGTAGAGTAATGTGCATGTAAATACGAGCCTGTAATATAGAATCTAAGGCAGAGAAAGTGGAAAATTTACAACTGTGCAGAATCCAACATTTACTTTGTACAATTTGTTTTTAAAGTTTGGAAGATGTGAGTTATTTTATGGCATGAGAGTCAGTCCATCCTGCATTCACAATTCTGGAGATGAACTCCAGTACAGTTTTGTCAAATACACACAGGTGAAGGGTTGTAGGAAAAAAAAAAAGACAAAACATTAAAAGTGAATCCAGAGACAAGTTGGCTAATTTGCATTCATCCAAGACTGAGTTGATTTTGGACTGATCTATCAATGATCAATTATATCGATCACTTTCATATGGCAGATCAATTATTGATATGTCATATAGGCATGAGAAGGAGTTGGGAATCAACTAGAAATTTAGTTATGCTGCAGACAGAAATCACACAAAATAGAACACAAAAGCAAATCAAAAAA
>JAOWBL010000019.1:4269974-4306144 GCA_028564865.1 Zenarchopterus dispar
ACAATCAATTAACCGGATAAAAACTAAATGTAACGTCAATAATAAAATAAAATAAAATAAAATAAAATAAAATAAAAAAAGATTTTCTCGAATGACCAAAAGAGGACGTGCTACTTATGGTCTTTTACACAATAATTCAGACCAGTTGATTTAGTTATTTCAATTTCATTTTCTTTGTTTTGCAGTGCAGACAGCAGTCTAAAAATCACTGCAATCAAATCGGCGCAATAAGATTTAGCTTATATTTCTGTTGAATCTCTCCTCACATGATTGAGTGAGGGGGGTATTGAGTTGAATCTGGAAGATTCCTGCATATTGAAAACCTGTCTGAGTCCCGGTGGGGAGTGAACTCTGTCATCTGACTGCAGATCAGTGGGATGATTCTACTGCGACAAATTACAGATTAGCAAAGCTCTGACAGCTCCAGCTTCCGATGACTTTTACACTATTTTTTTTTTCTTGCGAAGCGAATTAAAACTTCAAACGCTGAAGTTTTTAAAACCGTAAACACCTCAGGGGTAGAAATGTAACCCATTGATAAATAAATAAATAAATAAAATCCCCCAACCGATTTCTGGATATCCTTATTTAGTCCCGCGAGATTTTATAGCTGTCTCGTGGGTGCTCCCCGAGAGTCAAGTCTCGAGGTTTTTTCTAACTCTCATATCAGTATTTATCAGGAATGGGCCTGTAAAAAAAAAAATCCCTTTTCTATTCAGTATCTCCACTGCTCACAAAAACAAAACAAAACAAAGAAAAAACATGTTTGAAATGAGTTTAAGGACAGATAATTTACCTCTTTAGATGCTCTTTTTTTTAAACTGCTTAATATATTTATACCAACGACTTTTTCCTAGTCGCAACAAACATTTCTGGCAGCACAGTCAGGATTTCTGCTCGATAGCCGACATGTAGAATCAGCCAGCCAGCCAGAGTCGGGCAGCGGCGCCCACACCTGTTGTTTGTGGGAAAATAAAGCGTCATGATCATTATCGCTATCACGCATAAGTGCTCAAAGCAATTATGAATAAAATCAATGATAATCACAGATAAGAGTATCACTCTAACAATGCAGCCACTCTCAGAAAAAAAAAGAAACGTGACACATGCAGACCAGGGCTGCTATTAAAATGGTAAAACATAAAGCCCGTTAAATTTCAGGCGGGTTCTCTCCTTCGTGCTTTGATGGCTGAGCGCATTTAATTATCTAAAACCTCATAAGGAGCGTGATCATCACACAAGCCTCGAATGAATATTGAATTTTTTAGCAATGAGAAATTTCGTAGTTTACCACAGCGTTTCTGTTTAAAAAAAAAAAAAAAGAAAGAAAAAGCATAGCCTGATAAACCTGCATTTCTCGGAATTGTGTTGTCCACACTGCAAACTAAATGTTTGGTTCCACCTAAAAACGTAAATTCCACTACATGCGTGAAAAGGACCTCCGATGCAGAAAAGCAAAAAGGGAAATGCCCACCTGTTCCAGGTTGCAGAGTCTTGCAGGACTTCCAAGGTTTCCAGTGGGCAAAAAGAAACTGCAACTGAGCGCAGGTTGAGTGTTATTGAGGAGAAGAAATGCCTCGCAGCTCAGTCGCAGGAGAAGGCAAACAAACAAATTGCCCCGCTTTATCAGTATATTAACACCAATTCTCACTCATTACATTAAGGAGTATCGAGCTGGAAGTGTTTTGGACAGAAAAAGAGCTTGGCACTGCCCTGCAGTCAAATGCCACATTTATGCAGGCAGGACCGTGCGGAATCACAGGCTTGCCATCAATCTTTAGGGGGACAGCCCACGCGAAACAGAAGTTACTTAATAAATAGGATGAAAGTGTCCGATCACGGTAGTTGCAATAAAGAGCAGCGTGGAGTTACAGTCAGGCCGGAGAGATCATTAGTGAGGACAGCGCCGCCTTCAAACAATAAAAGAGGTGCTCTGTGAACCTCAACCAGCGAACATGTTTACTGGGAAATTAATTAAATCAGCACACTATCTCGACCCAGAACAGCGCGCTGCGGGACCTGGTTGCACACTGGTTAAAATGAGTTTGGGGAGGAAAAAAACAGAATCATACTTTATGCAGATGTGTAATCAGGATTTCATAAAACACTGTAGGCACAATATTAGGCGGTTTGACTTTCTCATCATGAGCAGGAAGGGCAGTGATGATCAATAAATGATTAATGCTCGAGATGGACTCACATCTGCAGGGAGAGAGCAGACCTGCAGAAGACGGCTGCAGAACACACACAGCCGGAACAGGTAATGATTATTTACTTCTTTCCCGCTCTGCTTGGAACAGCAGAAAAAACCCGGATCATCACCCTGCTCCCTTCCCGGTGTGCTTATTTTAAATATTTATTTATTATTGTGTCTCCAGCCCTTCATGAATCTCCTCTCCGGGGCCGGCACTCTACACCGCCCACCTTCCCTTTCCAACCCCCCCTCCGAGGCATAATTAATTGGACGAACTGAATTTCACACACGAATTATTCACGAATCTATCGATCGATATCGAACACCCAGGGCTTCTCTCTTAACCTCGCTTGGTTTGTCGTGAAGCGAGGAATATTAATGTCATCAGTGGAAGAGAAAAAGGCCTCCGTTATACCGTTTTCATCGGAGCATACAGAAGCGCAAGTTGGAAAAGCACTCGTTAAAGAATTTGAGATGGATTTAATCCAACCCAGGAGGCACATTTGAGCTGACATTCACGAGAATATAGCATTTTGCTATGCCATGGGAAATAATGTAATGGTATTGTAGGAAATGGACCTGTAATACACTGGTTTATATGTGAGGAAAAGAAAAAAAAAAGAAAAGAAAGAAAAGGAAAAAAGAAAAGAATAAACGTGGATTTTCCCCCCTGATCAATCTGTGTTTGAGAGGAGCCCCAGGAATCAATTCAAAGTAGGTCAGCTCCTTTTCACAGATCTATACAGCGAGTTATAGAAATCACACCCTTCTCCTATGGGCAGGATGTGCACCTCGGAAAACACTCAGACGCCAAACCGGGATTTCTGCTCCTGTCCGTTTGCTCTTTGTGCATGAGTTTATGCCCGTCTCTGCTCGGTGCCTACTGTAGCTCTAAAAGCTGCAATGATCGATTTTTTTCCTTTTCTACACCGAGCTTGGTTCAGTAATCAGGGCCCCCTTCCTCACCGATCGATCGATATTGATTACTAAATCCAGCGCCTGTAGCAAAGGCAGCGCGCTATGGCGCCCCGCGCAGCCGAGCCACGACGAGAGCGACACCTTCCGACCGAAACGGCGCGAAGCAAGCGGTCGATGGGGAGGCAGGACGTGGCTATCCGGCGGAAAGATGCGACTCTGTCAGCTGCTCGTGGAGGCACGTTTAAAGAGAATCCCTCCTCCCGCTGATCGCTGTGTCTGTAACGTTGGTAGGGTACCCTCTCTCCCCCTCACTCAGGCCCGCTCTTGAGGTTTAAGGCAACACAGAGAAAAGATAATCCCCAAATAAAATAATCGGTCTGCTGTTCGTTTCCCAAGCTTGTGCCTCCACAGATGTGTGGAGCATTTAAAAACAAATCTATTAATAGATTTTGGACGAATCCTCTTTGTGTAAGTAGACAGGTCTTTTCGATTTTAACTGGCTGTAAGTAACACAAGTGTGAGAAGGAGACCAGCCATGATTAATAAAATGTTCTCTTAGATTTATATTTTTCTTTTTTTTTTTTTAAAGCTTATTTCATGTTCAGGAAAGTGATAATACAAAATTCATTTGAAAAAAAAAAAACAACAAAAGGAAAAAAAACAAAACACACATCAAATATATTGCAACAGCAAATATAAGTGTGTATGTATGTGTGTGTGTTTATACTTACTTGGGATAGGAGCAACATCTGGACAAAAGAAGAAACAACTCATCCACAACCTGAGGCTGCATGAGAAAGTAAGCATGTTAATAAATTTATCTTGACAGTAATATTGCATTAAAAGGAAGCTGCATCAAAAGTAGGGTTTATTAAAAAAAGAAACAAAAAGAAAAAAATGCTATTATAGCATAATTAAATGTATTCATACGCCATATCACATATTAACTTTGATATCATTGTCAAAAATGCTAAAAGAAATTCATTAGGTGATTTTTTTTTGTAAATGTTAAAGTGCTGTATTTTTACAATACGCTTTTATTGGAGGTAGTAAATGTATTTCCATAATTCACTTTTAATCAGCACCATTTTCAAACATCCTGACATCATTTTCCATTTCTCACTGTTGCCAGAGGACTTAAGTAATGTTGAAATGAAGGAATAGATACGTCACACATGTCAGCGTTACTTCGCTGCTCCCTCCTGAACTTCAAACAGGCCTGGTGGAGCTGCGACGCATGTTTAGGCTCAGTGTCCTGCTGGGAAACAAATCCTCCTCCACGCAAGTTTGATCCAGACAGACAGACATATCTCTGATGAGCGCAGAGTTGTAACTTCTCCCTGTGACGCAACACCCAAATGTGGGATAAGCAGGCGATGCCCACGTCCAGGTGCATCTTGAATCACGTTTTTCTCACTTAAGCTTGATGTTCAAAGTATAAATAATCTGTGAGAATGACAATTATGTAAACATTTCTTCGCAAATGGTATAATTAATCTAAAGTGAATTGTGTGAGCTTACTTCATTCGTAAAAAAAAACAGAAAACAGCAACAACAACAACAACAACAAAAAACATATTTATTGGCATTCACTCAGACCAGATCATAGATTATCGTCTTATCGATGACTGACAAATAAATCAGTTTGCTAAAAAAATCTATTGTACAACCTGATCTGCAGTATTTGTCCTCCGGAGTTATCAAGTGGTATTTAGTTTTGATGTGTGCATATCTACGTTTGCAGCTAAATGTCATCAGAAAACATTAGAGTTTATGTTCAATTATGTTAAAAGCACAGTTTTAAAAAACAACATAGAAACGTAGACGTTATAATATCACTGAATAATCTCATTACTCATTATCTGTTTTCTCAAAAAGTCTGGTCAACTTCTCATCTGACCTTAATTCACCAAATAAATTCAACTGAAGTCTAAACCATGTAACTACACCCTCCTCCACCCTTTACCCCACCATCATGAACCTGCAATAAATCAAAGCACCACATATGATGATATACATGCTGCACAAACGAGCATGCTTTCGGACAAATTTGTATGGTACAAATAACCATGTGTGCATTTACATTTCACACAGCAGCAGTGTTGATGTGAAATATGAATATGATGGATGTGTGAGAGTGCAGGTTAGACATCTGTAGTAAACAGATTGGACTGCAATGGCTGATCAATGGGCTCTGTTCCACTGTAATTAGACACGCAGCGCCACTGCTTGGCTGCAGCCGCTTCAGCATAATCGCAACATCCCTGCAAACGCACACTCACACACATAATGCACACACATACATACAAAAGTAGACTATAGGAGAAAAAAAAAAGTCCTTAAATGCATCAAGACAGACACACACAGCATGAGAGTGAGACATAAATGAAGGAGGTATGAAAGTATCAGACAATACCAACAGCAGCAGGTGGAGACCCCACAGGGATGGCTTCTTTCTCTCTCCAATTTGCTCTCTTTTAATTGAGACAGTGGGGAAGCTGAGTGTGACGCACAGTCCGTTTCGGGGAGGATTCGATCCTCAGTCAGCAGGGGAAAAGTGTGGCTGCAGAGGCACTGCCTTAACCTTCCGCACACACACGCACACACACACACACACACACACAGCACCTCCTACACTGTCTCCGGCCGCCGTTTCTGCCTTTTACTTTCCACCTGTCTGCTGCTTTCCAAACGTCTCCCACAAATACCTTGACTTACAACACTCTTACCCACAATACAACACTGTATTAACTATTAATTTCTGTGTTTGCTGCACACAACCCCCTTAACCCCCTCCCAAATGTAAAAAGTACACAGATTTCTTTTGAAAATTGCTCTGTGTATGGTGGGAAGGGGCTCATAGCAGACAGTGCAAGAACCTCTCAAGTGTTTGTGTTTGGGGAGGGGTTGAGGGTTTATAAATACCCTCTCAGAGCTCTATAGAGTGGGCTCGAGTGGGCTCTGTTTGAAGTAGCAGACTGTAGACCTGCTGGGGGGGGGGGCTCTGACCCCAGTCCCTACAGAGAAGCCCCCCCAATTCCTACAGCAAAGTCGGTCAATATCTCGCTTTCTCCTTCACATGCCGCCCCTCCCTCCTTTTCTCTTTATTTCTTATGCTCACGCACACACGACTACGCACACACACACACTTTGTCTCACTGCTGCACCTTTTCTCTTCTTGTCTCTATTCTTTCCCTGCCCCTCCCTTGTCTCTTGTTTACACGCGCGCACACGCGCACATACAGAAACACAAAATGCTTACTTTTGTGCAACAGTCACTCAGTCCCCCATTGCGACTCAAACTGCATTAATATTGAATCAAACAGCAGTGTCTCCAGCTAGCAGGCAACAGCCAGTCCCACCAGCTCACCCTCCCCACCCCACCTCGCTCTCACCGCAGGCTGGCTCCCTGTCTGCACTCTGCAGGATGGAAGGAATATTCCCACTGGGCAGGAGGCATGGATTAGCTTTAAATCAACTTTAATATGGCAATGGAGATGGAGCTGTAGCATCAGTGCTGGTGTATAAACTACTCTGTAATGTGTTTAAATACTGGTTAATTGTCACAATGCTTCCCTGCAAGTCGCTTTTTTTGTTATGCGATCACAAAAGCAGTCACTTTCATGTGTTTACCTTGTTTCTTTGTTTTCTTCCCCTCCTTGCCCCCTTGCCCCACTTTCATCATCGCATCTCCTACTGCTGCCATCCACGCCAAGCCTGCAAGCGCAAAGAGCAGGAGCAACACAAGGACCGCAACACGGCACCCAAGAAGCAGCGTCTAGTCTTCACGGACCTGCAGCGGCGTACACTCATCGCCATCTTCAAGGAGAACAAGCGTCCGTCCAAGGAAATGCAGATCACCATCTCCCAACAATTAGGCTTGGAGCTCAGCACCGTCAGCAACTTCTTCATGAATGCACGCCGCCGCTGTGTGGACCGCTGGCATGACGACCATGGCAACAGCCCCGGGCAGCCGGGCACATCTGCCACCACCTTCTCCAAGGCCTGAAAGTAGGAAGAGGAGGAGGCCTTCACAGGGCTGGGGAGCCAGGTTGGAACAACAGGCAACACAGGAAATTGGCTGTGAAGCCTGTCTTTAACAACCCTTTCTGGCCTGGACCGTCTGAATGTGTCCTCTGCCCAAAAAATTCTTTGTGCCATGCAATCACTCTTTTTTTTTTTTTTTTTTTTTGAAAAATCAGTTAAAATTTCAAGCTCACACATGAAAGAAGCATAATATAAGAGGTGAAGTGTGCAGTCAGGTCCATTACTCACAAAGGGACAATCATTGATTTTGTCTTTTTTTTTTGTGGAAAGAAAATAATTTTATGGCATCTGATGAAGCAATGAGACACCAAAGATCTGATCTTTTTCTTGGACAGTATTTACATTTTGCCGGCCTCCTTCTTCAACTACCCAAGTAGCCACGATCACTCCTTTTTAAATTTTTTTTTTTTTTTGCTCAACTCACCTCCTTTGTGTCTGCCTCCTTACTCACATCCCCTCAACGCCAGCACATGGAAGCAACAAGGGCGAAAGAACGGCAATAAATCTGACAAGACAACAGCACATAGCCTTATTATCAGAGCCCCATCCTGCACACACAAGGCCGTCTTAAAGAAAACAACGCAGCCTATGAAGAAAGAAAAAAAACAACAACAAGGCTTTCCAATTCTCCGCCTCCACCTTCCCCCTCCTTCAGTAGTCTCCTTCATTCCTCGACCAAAGGTATTCCCTGATGGCCAGCCATTTCAGAGAGCAGCTCAGCCTGATCATACAGCAAACTAATGAATTGAAAAATGAATCGATGCAGACAGCGAGAGTGGGCCCTTGACCCCTCCTGAAGGTGAAACTCAAGACGCTCGGCAGGAGATACTCAGGTCTTCCAGGCCCAGGTTATATTTTTGCACAGATGTCAGAGGCCTGTAGGGAGACGTGTCATTGTTACTCTTAGCCTGAGCCTAGAGTCTGTGGTTCTCTGACCACCAGGAGCTGTGGATGAGACGTCTGGACATGCTCTTTGTTCTGCTGGGAGCCTTTTCTCTAATCAATAACTGAGAACCAAACGATGACAACAACACGCTTGGGGATCCAGCCAACTACATTACAGCTGCATATGAAAAGCAGAGTGTAAGAGGAGCACATGGAACCCGGTGGA
Organism: Zenarchopterus dispar; assembly: GCA_028564865.1. NCBI lineage: Eukaryota > Metazoa > Chordata > Actinopteri > Beloniformes > Zenarchopteridae > Zenarchopterus > Zenarchopterus dispar. The sequence continues at coordinate 4,278,245 of JAOWBL010000019.1, forward strand.
GATGGGGGCACAAAGGCCTCACTACATCAGCAGCAGCAGCAGCAGCAGCAGCAGCAGCACACTTCTCCTCATGGTCCTGCTCGCACTAGCAGAGCAACAGTGCCCCCTGCTGTTGATAACAGAGACCCATAGCCAGCAGAGCAACGGCGTTCAGAGCAGAAGAGAGGGAGGAAAAGAGCCACTAGATGCTGAGGAGAAGTCATGGCACAACACATTCAGGCCCTCGCAGCTCTTTGAAGGCAGATCAATAACTAACCATTATCCTATTGTTGTTCCTCATCCAACCGGCTCTGGTGAAGCTGGAGGAGGGGGATGGTCAAGATGAAAGCAGAAAATGCAGGGATTTAGAGAAGGCAGGGATTTATTTAGGCAATCCAGATACCCAAATCAGACAATAATCAACAATTATTCAAAAATAAAATCACACAAAGGGGGAGAGAAAAGTACAACAGAGTTAAATGTAACAGAAAGTCGAGACAGACACAAGTGAGGTGCAGCCCAAGATTAATTTAGATTATTTTGGGAAGCTTCAGATTTTGTCAAATCGTTTTTCATCCGTTTCACCTATTTGCAAAAACCGATGTTCTGAACAGATGTGACTCAACGCGAACCTTTTGGTTATTCCCACGTGAGGGTTAGGAGCTAACCACCACACTCAGCTGTTCAAATGTTACAACAATTAGTGCCAATGCTTACTGCCTTAACGTGAGTCAGAGAATGTGGTACTAGGGTTAACACACGGCTACAGTGCGCCCCACTGATGATGGGCAGTGTGTGCCATAGCAACCAACAATCAGCTTTTAACTGAAATGAAATATAATTTTTTAGTAAAGAAAATGAAAAAAAGAATCAGATTTTAAGGCGTACAATAACCACACCTCAAATGACAACAATACCAGACACATAGTTTGTGTTACAGGTACAGCAGACAATGTCTCCGACACATTACTGGACACATTTTGAAGGAAAAGAAAATCTTTCATCCTATCTTTGGTTCTCTACCTCCTCAGTCCCTCGTACCCCATTGTCCCCTCACTCCTTCTCTCTTCCTCTCTATATTGATGCGGGTATTTAATTAGTACCATAGACACAAAGTTTCTATTTCTTGTTACTATTGTGCTCTGTTGTGCATAAGTAAGGCACCTTGTTGATAAATCAAAAACAAAAAAGGAAGGACTTTTTAAAAGGAAAAGAAGGATGCAGGGACCGAGGTCGATGATGGACATATTTTTCTTTTGCATTCTGTGTGAGTACAGACTTGAAGGAGACATTTACCACGAGAAAGAGGGAAAAGAGACAAGCAGGAAGCTGCTGAGGAGAAGAATAAATGACGGACGCTTTCTCTCTTTTGGCATTTCATGTCAGAACTGTGGTCCCCTTAGCCCTCTTTACGTTGAGCTCCAGGGACGGGGCGAAACAACAGGGGACAAAACATGACCTCCAAACGTCCTGGCTGACTCGGTATGTTTTATTTGGAGGGTGGGGTGGGGGTTACAGCTGGGGATTCAATAGTTATCTGTATGGTCTTAAGATGCAACTGTAGCATTTCCAACAATGTAGTCAGATTAGTGGTGCAGATTAGATAAGAAATGGTCATTGTAGAGGAGTTGATCGGGAGGCCCTGACTAACTTCACGCTGCTGTGAGCAGTGAGGTAATGTTGCCAGAGGAAGAGGAGCTTAAATTGACTTGTGGTATACACTTCAGAGAGCGTAGGTAAATAGCTAGATTCAGCTCTAGGTATTAAGCTGACAAAATGACATTTGTTTGTAGTGAGAACCAGTGTGGCTACCTCACTAAGCTGAGTGGTTTGTGAAACCGCCACTAATACCAAAGATACTGCAGCCTACCAGTCGCAAAACTGCCTAGGGGGACACAAACCGAAACAAAAATCTCCCCCTCTCTACCCCAGAACTGTTACACACACACACACACACACGTCCGGTTATATACACACACGTACATGCATGCACACACGCATTCACTTTCATTACGTTCATACAAACAGCGCAGTCGGACTGCATCGTGCCACACAGGAGGAGGTGGCTGCCTTGCAGACAGAGTTGAGTGCCTTTTCCCTTCAACCACGGGTGGGACTGCACTGGTCACACACATAAACATACACAATCATGCAGATGCATGCTTATAGCTGCATACCCATTTACGAACATGCACTCACACTGACAATGCATAATTGGATGGACAGAAGGGGGGGATGGAGCAAAGAGAGGGACACAGAGTGGGGGCTGTGTCAGCATTTTCGCCCATATTGACTTTCCATCTTGATACACTAGAATACAAGCACTTTATCATGTAGAAAGTCTATAAAACATTTTCTATACACTATTTATTTGAAACAAAATGATATGTTCTTCCTTAATTTGTCATCTTTTGTTACTGTATCGTTGATCTTCTGATAAATCACAGCCTTTGTTTTTCTTACTTCCCTTCTGTTCCTCTCTGCCTGGTGTGCTTATTCTCTCAGTCGTTTTACCTTTCTCACATCAGAGATATTTTTGTGTAACAGAGAAAGAGGAGGGCAAAAAGGCCGTGGCTTTAAGCACTCATAGGGCAGCAGTAGTAAAATCCTACCACTTATTGTCTCTTTCTCTGTGTCCACGGCGTGCAAGCACAGAGGCCGCACTCGAACAGTGTGGAAGACTCGCTGACAGCTTAAAGACACAAACTCTCTCCTCCCTCCACCCCGTCTGTCCGGTCAACATTTCCCCCTCGCTAGTGCAAAGACTCGGTAGGCATGTGTTGACAATTAATTCTGAAATACCTCAAAAACCTTTCATGTAAACTTTATGTAATTTAAACTGAAAATAATACTGCTAATGATAACGATGATTATGAAACTATGATACTATGATAGTTAGTTTTGGAACTTGTGACTTGAAGCTTTATACTGTTAAATTCCTTTTATTTGTTTGCTTATTTTTCTCGTACGTTCTCCTGTTTGTTTTTGCTACGGCATGTACTTACTGTTTTCATAAAGGAAAAGACATTGTGAATGTTTCTGTGGCGGGTTAGATGAGAAAAGAAGAGACAGAAGAGAAAGTCGGAGCAGAGAGAGCTGGGCTTCAGATGTTTAATTCAAAGCTCTCTCACAGGCGACTACATTCAATGAAAAACAAACAAAAAATATTTATAGAAATAAATGGTGCGACTATAATTTGGGCTCAATTAAACACCAAAAACTTTGATGATAAACCAAAGGAGGAATAACCTGATACTCATTGTTAGCGTTCTTCTGCCTTTAAGTTGTCTTTTCTCTGAAAAAAAGAAAAAAAAGGTAAACAGTTACTTTTGAAGGTTCCTGGGTGTGTTCAAGTGCTCCTGATGTTCTTAGAATATTAAAGACCAGCACCTCCGATTGAGAAGAAGGTGCACTTTTTTTTTTTCCTTTTGTGCATGGATATTGTATAACTGTATAGAAACCAACAGGAATGACCTGTGACTTTGTGGGGAGAGGAGGAGGATGGAAAGACTTGGGAGTGGGTGGAGAAGGGGTGGGGGATATTTTGGTTATCAAAATAATCTACAACAACAACAACAAAAAAAAGGGGGTGGGAGGATTTGGGTTTAAGCGTTGGAGGGGTCCTTGTTTTTAGAATTTCCGTCACTGTTGGATTCACTGGTTGTGTGCATGTGTTGTTACAACCCTTCCCCCCTTCCCCACGTTTCTTTGATGTATATAAATCCAGACAGTAGGGGGCAGTGTGTGCTGGGGGAGGTCAATCTCCTCTCCTCCCAATCAATAGCATTCAGTCTTCATTCCTCAGCTTGTGGTCCATACTCGGGTCCTGAGAGGTGTGTCCTGCTTTTCCAAAAACGGGCTGTTTACTTGGAGTTAATCAGAAGGACACACACAGGTCCGATCGGCCTTGAATATACTTGTGTGTCTGTCTACATGCTTTTCTTCTATTGGTGTATATGTGTTCATTTGTACAAATGTGGAAGACAGTGTTTTCTACTTTATGTTTCTTTACTATGGGTTGCAATATTTGTCATGCAAAAAACTGAAACCATTTGTTATTGACTGACTGACCAACCAACCAACCGCAGCACCATGTGGCGTCTGGCTGTCCAACCTGAAATGTGGTCGGCATTTACTGTCAAACAGCTTATGCGTGTGTCATTTCACCGTTGGACTGATCAGGCTGCCAGTGGGGCTGATCGAGACACCCCCAGTCACACTGTGCTCTCCCTCTTCTGTTACCTGTTAATCAATCAGAACCAAGTGTCTTTGTGATGGTAGAAGACAATCAGTTTCAAAACAAGAAAAAAGGTTGAGAGAGGGCAAGCCAGTGGGGAGGAAGAAGGGGAGGATGGAAGAGAAAAATCATGGGAAAAGAGGCTCTCTGAATCGAGACAAGCTGTAGTGCGCAACTGCCAAAGGACTGCCCCACCGCCCCGGTTCACTCATATACATCTGTCCCTCATCCCATCACAACCGAGTCTCCAAACCAGAACTCCTTCCAAATTCACATCCTCAACCTCACGTTTCACTCTGCATCAGTCCCCGCCACTCTGCTGGAGAACCAACAAAAAAAAAAAAAAAAGAAAAAGAAAAAAAGCGCTTTGGTGCAAAGACCATGTTTCCAATCACTCACCACAATTTCCTGCTGATCTAATGATGATGTAACCAGCCGCGAGGAATAAAAATGGCTCCGGTTGGTGGCTTTTGCACAGAGAACTATGCAAACACCTGACCCCCCCAATCTTAATCGTTGCTGCTGGGTCAGAGTGTATAACCCTCAACCCCCCCCCCACCCACTCCTCCACATTTAGACACTCACACTTTCACCTCCTCCACCTCCTTTTGTCCCACTCATCCCATGAGCCCAGTGAGGGCGGAGCAGCCCCGGTCACTCTGTTCGGTGGAGAGTGGCTGGGGAGAGAAGAAGAGCACTACAGTACCCAATGTTTCACCACACTGATGTCACACACCTTTACAAGAACACCCCAAACTGCCACTGACGTTAAAATGGAGTCCATGCTGGCGTTTTGCAAGCTGATCCTTCCCCGCTCATGGCTCCTTCAGTCTCCTTCAATGTTTGACTGTCTTTGTCCCCAGCGCCAAGGAAGGGCCACAATCAATGCAAAGACACTTACATTGTACTTACTCAAGTTTACAAAGTCGTCTGGAGATGGTGGCTTATATTGCACTTGGACAGACAGGAAGACACACAAATAGACACAGGCACATGCTGGAGAGGGCGAGTCTGCCTTTTGAGAGTGTTTGCTGAAACCAAAGATGAAATCAGAGGTATGACAATCTGGCTGCCACACCTAGAAGACAATGTTCAGCTCTCTGGGCTGCTCTACGGGTCCTGTGATTTACCAGCTGTGAGGACATTCCACGTCTTGCACTTAAACACACGAGTAGTCACACACACAAACACACCTTCACCCACATAGAAACGGGAGACAAACCCACTCGTGTCTGATCAGAAAGCCTCTCCCCCCTCCTCCCACTGCAGAAGCCGGAGAGCCTGTGGAGGACTTTTAGTTTCACTCTAGTTGAGACTCTTGAGAAGGAAAAAAATCTGAGTAATAACTGTAACAGAAAAATAAAAACTTTAAAGGATAATATGGGTAAATTGCGTGTTTTGAAATAAATTAACAAATAAAAACAATTGTAAAACAAAGGAGAGCTGTTTGTTTATTGCATTTGATTCAATGTTTGAAATGAACATGAAGTCAGTAGATGGAAACAATAAAGAGTAGTGGCATTCATACAGAGGTAGACATTTAAAGCTAGCCAACAAGCTTTATGGTGCATAGAATATATTTTATGTGATGTAATGTACTTTGTTAAAAAGCATATGTAAAAAAAATCTAACATTTTAACCAGATGTTGCAGGAAAAAAATCTATAAAAACATATATTTTACAAAACCTCACTCATTATTCATGCATGAATATTTGTTACTGATACATTGGTCTTGTGGATCCGTGGGAAGCCCCTGGGAGTCACCTCCTCCCCCGGCTGCGCTGTGCTGTGGATCCAGGTCTCTGAGGTGATGAGGCGTCCAGACCCAGCTCCCTGAGAGATGGCATAAGAGGATCGGCGGAGAGACGACATTCTTCTGATGTTTGACTTGAGCTCCACTTGGGGAGGGGCCGTGCTGTGGACCTATATCACAGTGGGAGTGACATCAGCAACCTTCCGATTAGTATGCTACCTATTGTAATCTCAAACGATTGCATACAATAACATAAGATGACTACAAAATTCCATATCATAACCCTGAAGATTAACATTTAGTTTGTTTGGTGTGTCCACAAAAGCCCAGACGAGAGCAGAGGTTCCTTTCAGAACATCACAGGGCTTGTCTCAATGAATAATGGAGGAGAAAATAGTTATTTACAAGCTAATTAAGTGTAAAAAGCTATGAATAACAATGATTACATCTGTGTGCTTTGTGGTACTTTCAAGATCTGCTGGATATGCTGACACTAGTTTTTACGTCTTTATAGATATTGTTGTAGGTGACAGGAAAGCAAAAGAAGAGAAAAAGGCTTGTGATCCAGTGACCCAAATCCCTGTAGGAGTTGCCCACATCAGCAAATTCATTTATTTCCATTCATTTCAAGTCCAGGGGAGGGCAAAATATCTACAATCTTAGTTTTAACCTTTGGTGCTTTGTTTATTCTTTTGGTCTCCATTCAATCTGGAAATCTTTTTCTTTTGTGTTTTTACAACAGAAATGCACACGGATGTCTCACCTTGTGTTTGTCGTGGACTTTGAGAATGACACGGAGAGCATGACCAGTGAATGAGGGCAAAACAGCTGTCCAGGCAGTCAGGAAAGCTGTTAGCCACACAACTGGATCGATGAAGGCCTTACCAGACGCTCCTGGTGAGAAACAAATACAACGATCAAACTTATCCACCGGAGTAGTGCCAACAGCGTCTTCATTTCTCTAAGAACAAAAGAAAGCACTAAGTAACAGCCAAAATTGATGTTTGTGTTGTCTGACTGCATGGCGTTGTGTAGACTTGATATTATTGGTCTCTGTCTGGATTAAATTCAGACATGGGACGTTAAAATAGCCACAGCCCAGGAGACACAAGCAGATAAAGAACGTGGATGCTCTGTGCAAGAACGTACCGAGAAAGTAGTAGTCCCTGGGTGACCTCTGGAAAAGTTGAGCGCTGTGGGTGGTCCTGGTGCAGATGAAGAACAGCGCCACGGAGACGCATATAGCTGCGATGTTGAACTTGGTCCAGTACCTGGTCATCAGCACAATCTGACAAACAGAAGCACGGTCATTGGAGGAAACCCAACGATAGATGTGATAGATGTGTGGAGTAATAAAGGTAGGAGCATGAAAACAAGGACACTTATCCTTTAGTTTATACTTGAATAGGGAAACTGTAGCTAAGTGTAGCATTGTTATCAAAAACAGAACAAGATGAACAAGATTTGTGTAGAAACAACTGATAATATGAAAAAAAAATCAAGAATAAATGGAAGAATACCCAGAAAACCCTTAAATTAAAACTCAGGTTCATCACAAGCTAACAAACTATCTAATAAAAGACATCATATACTGCATATAATTCATGCTCTTGGCTAGTGCAGCGCCTTAGAGCAGGAAGCAGAATTTAGTCGTGAAATAGTTAAAAACAGGAGACACAACTGTACCTGTGTGACAACTAGAAAGTCGCATGTCTAAGGAGCGAGTCAAAAATAATTTCATCAATTGGATTTTCTTTATTTTAGTCGCCTCATTTATGTTTTTTCACTTACACTTTGTGAGATAAAATTATATGATACAAAAAAGAACAATTTTGTGAATGAAGTGTTTTATTCAAAAAATGATAAATAAGAAGCGGAAATACCAAAAAAACAAAACAAAACAAAACATTGCAGTTAATGACAAATTTCAGTGTCTTTATTATTATATAACAAAATGATTTTAATAGATCACTATGTTTTCACAGAGTGTAACATTTTATATATTTTCTAAGGAACGACTTTTGTTTTCCAAGTAATGACTATCATGACAAAATAGGTTAAAAATTATGTTTCTTATGTGAGATTTTGAGATTATTTTGAGATTTTGGGTCACAAGTTGCTGCAGGTCACAAAAAGATCATTCTTACCTCAACTGAGGCAGCAAACATTGCTGCCAGGGAGACGGTGACTGCCATGGTCTGGTAGTCAAAAGCTGTGTCGTAGAAAACTCCAAAGGGGATGAAGAAGAGAATGAGTGATGTGTAGCCAGCATACAGGAGATACAAGGTCAACATCAGAGGGCTGGAGAGCTCCTGTTTCTGTCCACACTTGTACAGCTCCGGCATTCTTAGGCTGCCTTCTGCACTTACGTCCTATGACACAAAGATGCAGCCCTCATGGTAAAGATGTTTACCTTTCGCTGATTATCTGGTTCGTTAAAACCTCTGACTGACCTGCTCAAAAAAGGCCATGCACAGAACTGGGAATGCTGTGTAAAAGGCAGTGTAGAGTGCAATGAACCATGTCTCGTAGAGAGACTGTGGGAGGAAAAGAGACTGGAATAATGCACAGCGAGTCCTCTGCGTTTAATTTCAGTTCATAATATGATTTAAAGGCATTATGGAGTTTAGTTTTAGTATTTTCTAACCTGAGCACTGAAGCCATTGAAGAGACCAAACCAAACATGCACGAGAGCAAAACCGGAGGTTTTAAAGAGAAAGTAGTGCAGGAAGAAAGAAATGCGCCGATAGGACCAGCGACCGTGGACAAGCAGCAGCCTCTGCAAAAACCTGAACTGAGACACTGCAAAGTCTGCGTTCTGCACCGCCTGACCGCCCTCCACTCCAGCCACACCCACTCCAATATGAGCCGCTGGTGTGGGGAGAGCACAACACAGAAAACATGAAGACGGCAGTAGCATTCAGAGTATTCAGATTAATTACATATGAACCCGTGACCTCTCCGTTTGCCTGACTTACTCTTGATCATGTTTACGTCATTGGCACCATCACCGATGGCCAAGGTGATTGATCTGGTGTGTTTCCTCACCAACTTGACAATTTCAGCCTTCTGAGCAGGTGTTACGCGGCAGCAGAGCACTGTCTGACATTGTTCTGCCAGACTCATGAAAGAGGCTCCCCAATCTGGTTTTTGGTCAAGTTCTGCCTGGGGTGAAATACAAACAAGAAACCCGGCTTAACACTTGACCTTATTGATAAGTAATCCGACATGGCAGTGAGCATGCATGCTTATTTTGTGTCTAATGCAGGCTTCTCCAATTTAAGTCATTGAGGGCTACTGCCCTGTGTGTTTTAGATGTTTCCTCGCTCCAACATGCCAGATTCAAATGAACAGGTCATTAACAAACTTCTGCAGATTTGATGACTATCGATATCTAAATCTAGATGCTACAAGCTTGCGGAGGCCAATGGATGAACATGTTGGAAAGATATTAGTGAGGTTTGTCAAGGATGTAAACAAATGTCTCAGAAAACATGTTTCCCTTTCAGCATGGGCATTAATATCATGTTATGTCCACAGGCAGGAGTAATTTTGTTTTTCTACAAATAAAATTGCGCACCCTGGACTAGAAACATATTTTCAAAGCTGATATGTAATGTAATTTTAATATTCAGCTTTTTAAGTTTTCTTTACATGACTGCCTATTGATATTTTTGAGAGAGGGATAAAATTCTCAAATTGGGCCAGCTAGCTTGAAATTGCCATAATCCCCATCAAACAATTTAGAGTGAATACATGAAGAAATGGATATGCAGCTGCCAAATAAAATGTGCTGACTGGACCCACCAACCACCTGCTTAAATCTCTATGTTACCATCTTTAAACTCCAGGCATTCAGAACCAAAATCACTTAAAATCACCTCAATAGATAATTTATTTTACCCAAACGGTCAAAACTGAAAAATTGTAAGGCAGAGTAAGATCATATTTTCTTAAAAAAGGATTAATGATAAGGAAAAAAAGTATGAATAATGCTTATTTATTTTATAATGTGTGAAAAACCAAATCTGCAAACTTGTTTGGAGATTTACTAGGAAATAGATTATTCTGTATAATATTATTCATGTTCAGTTTATTATTTTCATATGATCTTTTCTATAATATGATAGCATGTGAATAAAGTGGTAAAAAAAATTACCCACGCTCATGCACTAAGTTTAGTATTCTAGACACATTAGTCACAAAATACTTTTATATCCCAGTTCTAAGGTTTTGTGTTTTTATTTAAAAGCCAAACGACGCATATTGGACATAATCCAAAGGGTTACAACTATCTCAACAGATTAATAAATAACAATAAAGCTAATTTAGTACTGGAACAAGTTGTGAGATGCTGATGACAAATACCTTTTGAAGATGCAGGCAAACTGGTACTGTGTGATATCTACTTAGACATCTATGGTGATGACAACCTGTCAGCTTTGAATCAGAAACATTGGAGCAGTGAAGCATCTACAACACACACGGGAGCGACCCTCAAGGACCTGGATTACTTCTGCTTTTGCAGGGAACTTTTAAATGAGTGTACATCACTGCATCAGCGTCTCCAATGGAAATTTAAGCTGTAAAAATGAGGAATCATTATCATGGCTGACTATCATTTTAAAGTGTAAAGGCAATGCTTTTTGTAATGCGACCAACACCGGGGTCTCTGCAGTCTTGTTATTGCAGCCCTGAAACCAGCAGAACCTGCCTCTTTGATACAGACAACTCAATTTTTCATAATACAGAATTATGTTCAAATGAAATGAGTTAGTTGTACATTCTCCAATCTTTACATTTGATCTATTTACTGTCCAGGCTTTTGTTTACCAGCTCAGGTCCGGTGAGGACCACAGAAGTCTTTGCGTGAGCTCTCTCTTTGTGTGCTGCCCACATATCTGTCTGCCTGGCCTTGACGAAACTGACCTGTGGGTCTGGCGACTGGAGTATCTGTCTGCATGGGTAAACAAAGATCAATGAGATAGGTTGAGCTTTTGTGAGGATTTGTTTCTTTTTTTCTTTTTTTTCTTTTTCATCATTGCTGACCTCAGCTCCTGCCATTCCAATAATCTGGTATCAGGATCCAATAGTTTGCAAGCGTATCCAATATTCACCGCAGTCTCTACGAACAGAAGTAAAGAGGGGGGAGGCAGAGAGAAAAAGACGCAAACCTCTGTGACAGTCTGTTTTCATGCAGCTGCAGCACTTTATTCAGAATGGTGACATTCTTCCTTACATATGTCACATTACCTTTTTTGTCCCCAGTCAGCACCCACACTTTAAGGCCAGCCTCTTGAAGAAGGGCAACAGTCTCAGGTACTCCATCCTGAAGCCGGTCCTCAATTGCTGTCACCCCAAGAAGCTGCAGAAACATTGATTTTCTTTTTTGTATTTATACACAATCTTCACTTTATTAAAGCAGTAAAGCTTTCACAAGGAGTAAAAGTAGAGCTAAAATTCATAATGACCTGTTGGATTGCGTTGGACTGAAAAAAAAAGATGTCTTGAAAATGGGATTGTCTTTCTTAGATGACCACATTGTTCTCCACAAATCGAAAACATAATTTAGGGAAAAGAAGAATCCTTCCGGCAGAAACGTGATTTAAGTTTCGTGACTCTGATGCCACAGCCAATGAAAGACGTTCACAGTAAGCTCGTAGATACAAAACTAAGTATGAGCCCACCTGTAAGTCTGCCTCCATCTCATCATACAGCTTTTCCAGCAGTTTGTCACGTTCACAAGTTGCCATGGCAGCAGACAGTGCCAGAGTTTTACTCCACTGTTCCCACAATGCTTCAGGAACAGATCGAACCGCAACACACAGTGTCCTCAGACAGGCCTCAGCAAACAACTGAAAAAAGAGAAGTTAATGTGGTTTTCGACAGGCTGCACATATTGCACCGAATGATCTTTGATGAAACGTTTTAATGATTAGATATATGATAACAGTTATAGAAATTATTGTAAAGTCAGTCAGTTCATCCCAGCCACAAACAGGAACAATTTCGTGTTTAGTTTCATGTAACCACGACAGTAAACATATTAGTTTTTGTGTTCAAAAGTACAGTATATTCGTCTACCTCCAGAACGTTCTCAGTCTGTTCCCGATGAGGACAGTCCCTCTGAAGTCTCTCCAGAATAACCAAATCTGCTCCTTTACAGTACAGTTTTAATCTACCATCTGGCTCCCGCACTGACAGAAAATAAACAAACACAAACAAAGCTACTATGGATATCTACAAAGTGTATTTATAACATAAGAAAGTAAACAGGCGCAGAAATGGATTTAGATGAAACTCTTCAAGACCAGAAGCTGTGATCCCCGTGGGTGTTAGGAGGGCTGCTCTCACCCAGGACAGACATGCGTCTCCTTTTGCTGGTGAACTCCAGCAATGTCAGCAGCTGGTACTGGCGAGGTACACCCAACTCTGAGACAGAAATAACATCTCTTGTCCTGCAGAGAAAGACCCAGCCCAGCTCCCTGGCTGCCCCAACCAAAGCTTCCTCATCTGGGGATGCAGCCTGGTAAACAGGAGTCTCTGGGGAGATGTGGCCAATACGCATGATGGAAGTAAACACATCGTGTCAGAGGACACCGAGACAGTCAACACGCTAACAAGCCTACAACTGTGTCAGACAAATAGTGGAAAAAGAAAAATCCAACTTTCCTTCTAACACTGGACAGCATGTGATAAAACACCAGACCCAAGGTCAGATTTTGCGTAAGCTTTGATCACCAATAACACCAACTACATGATGAAAACCGACCTATTTGGATGTGAAACACAAAGAACGTGGACACACAACTTCACCTTCTTTCCACTCTGCCATTACAGTATGACACAAAGCCAGTGCAGTGAAGAACTGCCTGGTGAGTGGACACCGCTGTCCTCTGAGGCGCTCCACGAGGGCGGGAGCTGACATGTGCAAACCACCACACGAGAACGGATTCCAACTCAGATCCATGGGCTACGGGCACAAAATACACAAAACACCAAATGTTAATGTGTACACAGACATTAGCACAAGGAAGATTACAGAATAACTTAGAGTTGGACAGAAACCGTACAAATACAAAACACAGTTTAAAGATGCAGATTGGAGTGCAGACGTGAGCTAGTACCTGTACGTCCTCTGCCCTGACAGACACATCACCTATTAAAGAAGTAGATGTATTATTATCTTGAATCACTTACAAAAGGCATTACAATTTAAGTAAAGTATGTGTATTTTATTTATTTAAGCATTTTTAAATAATTAAAAACATCAGAAAGACAGAAAAAGTAAACACCTATGAGGGGATCAGTCATAAAAACACTTGAAAAAGCTGATCTGATTAAAACAAGGTCACAATGGGAGTTTGGTTTCCATTAGCAGAGCAGGTGCTTCTGGTTGTCTCTCCAGAGCTGTGAGAGTCATTTTAATGCAAGGTTTTATTTTATGCAAAGAGATATTCCTTTAGGGGAGCACCATGTTGAGTAATAAGGAAAAGACATAATTATTAGAGCTTTTTTTTTTGTTTCATTTATCTTCAAAATAACTGGAGAGTTTGAATCATAAATGAAAATATTTTCAACTTGCTGAGAGGGTTTAATTTTTCATAAAATTAAGAAATTATCTTATTTTGACCAAACTGTGCAGGACTATCAACTACATAGAAACACACTTCAAGCTTAACTTTTTTTGTTACAAATGACCAATATTTTGTTTGTCTTGGCGTTATAGCCCACACAACTACTTCCTGATATGCTTACAAAGATGGCAAAAAAATTCTTTATCTCTGCTCAATAGAAAAATTGAGAACATTATCCAACAATACTTATTTTGATGTTGTTTTAAATTGGAAACCAAAGCAGGGAATATAAAAGAAAAAGAGAAAAACATGAGGTGTTTGGAAATCACCTGTGCAGCACAAACAAAATGGCATTTTTAAGAAGAGCATCACTATAATTGTGTTTCTGTTAAAATGAAAATGAAACAATTTGAACAAAAACAACAAAAAAACTAATCTGTGCTTGTTGTTGTTACCGTACACCTCCCCAGCTACGCAGCATTGTCTGAAGAGCAGGCGATTCTGGGTCAGTGTCCCAGTTTTGTCACTCAGCAGGTAACCCACTTGGCCGAGCTCCTCGTTCAGTGAAGTGTTCCTGGCTTGAGCCGGGCTGTCTGCCTGCTGCCAATACATCTCTATATCCCAGCCAATAAACAGGCTGTGGATTGTGTGGATCACTTCAAACCTGCAGACACACATAGAGCGAGCAGAAATCACAGCAACAAAACATACAGACAAATATATATCTATTTTCTCCCTCCTCCCCATCCACTAACGACTGTATTATTGGAGATGGAACTAACGTGATATAGAGCACTATGGGCATGGCTGGGCTGAGGATGATGATGTAGCTCCAGTAGATGAGGAATCCGGTGTAGGCTGGATCGCCGTTAACCACCAGAGCAGACAGAACCCCCTCATGGCTCATGACCTGGTAGGAAAACAAACCACTGCCGATGGCGAGGAGCAGAGCTGCCAGCAGCAAACACAGGACAATCTAGGAATCCAGAATATAGACGCAGTGTTCACGTAAGTCCACAAGATGCCTCATACTTGTCATCACCCACTCACCCCGATAACCACTTTGTTCAAAACTTTCTCCATTTGAGTCGTCTTCACTCTCAGCTTCCCACAGTTCCTCAGGATCTTAGTGTCCGCGCCTGCCACAAAACAAACAACCATCAGCTGCCATTTTTGCTGCGGCCCCACCAAAGGAGTCAGAAGACCATCCTGCAGCACCAGGGTGAGAGTTCAAGCCCTCATGTCAGCAAGCCTAGGCTGATGTGCCCATGAGCAACTCGCTGAATCCTTTCCGCACCGAGGGGGATGTCTGACCCTGGTGTAGAGGTCAGGAAAAGAGAGGATGTTCCTTGCAAGGATCAATAAAGCACCACATTATACTTTCCAGAAATGTCGACTGGATCTCATGTAAACTGATAAAAGACTTTAGACTTCATGTGTAAAAATGACAAAAGCATTCAAGGGCAGGAAACTAATCCCATTTAAGTCCTAATGCAGCAGTAACATGTCAACTTTGGTCCTGGGAAATTTAAAGCAAGTGATGTCAAATTGGCTCGACTTGTATCGGACCAGTCCCTGAATAAGGTTATAAAACCTGTCTCTGAACAGTTTGATCCATTGACCTGCTCGACTAGAACTGAAAGGATCCCATGGCACCTGTACGAGGTTCAGTCATAACCGATCAATGGTTAGCTAAAGAAGACTGTCTGACAAAGGAACATGTACTATTATTTTAATAACAAGCTGTGTGTCTTTGCAGCCTGTTGAGAAATTTCTCAGTCATAGAAATTCCACAATCAAATTGACGTGAACGCACGCTTCCACTAGTACCAGTATATATTGTGAGGCCGTAAGCAAAGTCGGTGTTGCGTAGGACTGTTCCCCTCAGGAGTATGTGCTCGTTGTCCAGGAGAAAACGCTTTCCTTGCCACTGCAGCTGACCTCTGAAGATGTACAGACGATTGTTGGGCTCCTCACAGAGCACAACACCTGTAACGTTAAAGGTTTACCAGCTCACTTTTGCTGTCCTTTAAAATCAGCTTAGCTGGAATCTTCAGTTCATTACCAAAACATGTATTTACCATCAAATGTACCAAGGGCCTCCTCTGAAGGGTGACAGGTCAGCTCATCGTGCGTAGCATTGAGCGCCTGCCGGTACTTAAGGTTGGTCTCTCTGAATAAGGAGAAAGACTTGATAGTTTAGGCTGAACAGATGACAGAGATAAAGCTGGTGACTAATAGGAGTTAATATGTACGACAAAGCATGACAAAGCATGACAAAGCAGTCTTGATGCTGTTCCTTTACAAGTTTGGTAAGGAAAAGCATTTGTTCAGTTCACCACTGGTTAACAGGGTCTTCTGGACTCATACAATCAAGATTTTTTTTTTTTTTTTGAATCTGTATCTTTTTTCTGAAATGCTGAAATATTCATTCAACATTTTCAGATACAATTTGCAAACAGTGTAGTTTCATAATTTCATGAGTCACAATCAAGTCTCGCAACAACAAGCATTTCCCAAATATGTTTATCATTTTTTTTGTGCTCCATTTTTTTCTTTGTGTATACGTATTTTTTCAGTATTGTTTTACATAACTGCCTTTCTTTGCCATAATGGAACCACTACTGAAAAAAAACCCCAAAATTATCATGTGTATATGCATACATTTATAAGCTTTTGATGATAATAGGATGTATTAAGATATATAACTTCATAAAATCATTCAGAAGTTTCAATGAACAGAATGGTCTGCATTGTTTGGTGGACAACATTTTTTTACCCATCAATGTCAGCCGTCTCCACGTAACACAGACTGTGAGGTTCTGAGCTGCACAGAAGGAGGACGTCTGCCTGAGGAGGACAAAAGAAACAATAAAAACAAAACAGACAGGGAGCTAACTGTGCTGCTGGGTATAAACAAATATCTCTTGCATGCTTATATAATGTAAATCTGAATTCTTCTTTTTTTTTTTTTAAGTTAACCATCTGTACTGGCTAACAATGATATACTCATCCCACCCCAGACACAGGAACTCAAGCACTTTTGACGGAAAATGACTGTAAATGTTTTCTGAACTCAGAGGCTCACAGGGATGATTTGGTCTTTGCGGATCCGCAGAACATCTCCCACACATACATCTTTCCACTGAGCTGCGTTGAAACTGAGACAACGGACAGATGAGAACTGATCATTGAACTGGACACACAAGAAAAGCGTGAATTTACATATAATTTGCTTTGACATATTCAACAAACTGGTTTCCGTAAATTATAAATAATAACATATTAGACTCCGCATTAAATCACATTCAGTGATCACAATCTAAACAACATATACAACTAAAAATGAAAAGGGAAAAAACTCCTGATAGGATAAATAATAAATAATTGCCTTTCATCAAAAGTTTTTCAGCATGTAAACTGATTATTTATGTATAGAACTGTAGTTTGTTCAGTACAAATGCTTGGTATGGCCAACAACATTAAAAAAAGCCTTTCTTTTGTTTTTTTGTCATAGCTTTGATGTGATTTGATGCACAATCATGTCTTATACTCCAAAGGGAAAAAGATAACATCTGAATTGTTATAATTCTGTGAAAAATTATAACAAATATATCTAGAGATAAGAGAAGATGCCATCAGGAAGTCGCTTGCAGCCTTTTGATCCATGTGGACTGTGTTTGTATCCTGCTTTAATTCACAAAAGGAATATCCAGGGATTCACACATTCACACTTCATTAGAGATTCATTAGTGGACAGTTTCAAGGTGGAGCCCTGTTAACTCCTGCAAGAATATCTTTCTTTTTCTGCCCTCACCTCTGGGAGGCAAGTATATCACAATGTCGGGAGTTAACTTCAGAATCATAGCGTCTCCTTGCCTGAATCAGGGATGAAAAGAGACACAGAGACAGATGGTAAGAATGAGACCATGAAAGAAAAGACGGTTGACCAGGATGGGGGATGAGAGTGATGGACAGAGAGTATGTGAATGGGGGATGAGTGTGGTCATGAAAGGCTGAAAAGGAGAAAGGAGGAAGGAGAGATGCCATTATGGGGCCCTACAGTGACATCAGCTGGAAGATTTACACCCTCCACTAAATGATTAGTCAATAGAGAGGGGTCAAGCAAGCGTTTCACCCAGAGCTGTTAAGGACCGTAACTCAGTGATGCACTTAACCAGAGACTTCTCCATGCAAAACATCATGCCTGCATTTAAAAGGAAAAGCTTTAATGATACGAAGGAAAATTAATGCTACAAGGATGACTGCTTTTGTCAATGAGGAGAGGACAAAGAGTCAATGAGGACAATGAAGGAGAGAAAGGAGCAAATGTACACGCTGAATTGTCAAGAACATAAATTCATTCATGAGGCTGTTTATGATGAGCTCATGCATCTTTGTGTGACCGGAAACATGGAGCACAGAAAAAGCAACTGGTTGTCTCACCATGTCGCTGACGAGGTCTTTGATCCCCCTCACAGAAAGCACAAGCAACAGTGGGAAGATGGTGATGTACCATGGTATGGACGAGATGGCAGGGACACACTGGAAACCACAAACAAGCATGAGCAGACAGAGGAGAAAGCAAAGACTGAAAAAAAAAAAACGCTCTTCTGTCACTACTAAGGTTTTACACATCCAGATATGACATATAAATGTGTTACCAGGACTTAAAATGAGATAAATACAGTCTTTTGAGAAAAACAACACATGGCAATATTTGATAAATATAATATTAAATTCTAAGGCAGATTGTGAAAAACTAAGTGTAGCATACATACAGGTGTTTCCAGATGTTTTGGTAGTTTGTTGGACTCCATTAGTCAACAGTGATTGATAATCTTCCCGTCTTAGACTACAGGCTTCAGCTAACATGTTATATTTTAATGTTCATGAAAGTGAAAACAGAAGACAAGAAGAAGGCTAGCACCAGATTTGTGCCGCTGTAATTTTTAGAGAGAAGCACTATAAGCTCTTCTGTTAGTCAGCAGAAAATTTACAATAAAATGGCTTGAAAAGAAAAGACTCAAGGTCTTGCACCGGCCCAAAGTCCAGACTTCGACTTGATTAGACACGTAAATGACCACCCGCATACTTCCATGAACGGAGAACATGTTGTAAAAAAAGAGTCGGCCAAAACTCCTCCACACTGATCCAAAAGACAGAAGATAGTTACTTCAAGATATTTCTGTTAGAAATATATATTATCCGTACAATAATATTTTGTTGAAGGTTATTTTATTAACCACTGAATTGTGGGGTATCCTTAGTTTTTCTGTCTTTGACCATTTGACTGAGCTTATTTAAATATTTTGATAATGTGTGTGTTTTCCTAAGTTTAAGACCTGGTAAGGACCAAATGATCTGTAATTTATATGTTAAAGCTTAGACGTGAAAGAGGCTTTACTTTCTTTTTCACACAACCTTTTAATAAAAATGATAACAAAATTAAATAAAAGATAGGAACATTCTATTAATTCAGTAAATTATCACAGGAGATGATAAGATGTGATGTAATCATTGTGTCACAAACAAGTCAACTCCTGCGGTTTGAAATCATAGGACTTTGTGTTCCTCCCTCAGGCTACATTAAATACTGTCAGAAAGAGCCCATTAACTGAGGCTAAATATCTTTATTTTATTTTTAGATTTAAAACCTATGATGAGAAAAACAATAGTAGAGCCTTCACCTGACCTGCAACACGATCATGAAGAGGAAGTAGAGGTTGGCTACTTGTTGGAACTGTTCAAACAATGTCAGAGGCAGGAAAGTCAGCGGGGAGTACTTGTAGCTGCGCACCACATTGTCCTGGTAACCAAAAGAGACAGCAACAGAAGGTTAGAGAGCAAAAGACAAGACCGGGAGACATTAGGGACATAAACATAATACATATCAGCAGATTACGTTCTGCCTGTTTGCATGCCAACAGTTGTCAGGTTTCCGTACTGAAGCAATGACTTACTGCGTATCGTCCCCAGCGGAAACACAGAAAGGATTTCTTCTGCTTGTGTTTGTGGTAGAGACGGCTGTTGGCCCTCACCTCCCACGTGAACTCTGTTGGACAGACTCTCAGAGTTGTCACAGTCAGAAGTTCATCAGTTGAAAAAAAAAAAAAAAAAAAAACAGGAAGCAAGTGCACGCTTCTGTGTCTTTTGATATTGAAAAAAAATAATCCAGGTTAAGAGATTCTGTTATCTTCTTAATGAAAGCCACAGACAGAGACATTCACCTAACATCTATAATCTTTTTTTTTTTAGTTGGATTCAACATGAGACATGAGAGAGAAAGAAACACAAGTGTTGTTATTGTCAAAAGTACAGTTTTATTAGGTGATTAGTCTGTACCAACACTTGTATTACCCTTCCACTTTTAATGTCAAAATAGCTGCAATCTAAAGGTCTGTTGTAGAAATAAATAAATAACTGATTGTAAATGGAGAAGCTGATACACACCAACATTAACTGTTGGTCTTAATGGATCTGAGTATTGCCTGAGCATATCATTACAAATGCAAATCACTTCAGTTAACAACTTCTGCATGGATCTCATTTAAAAAAAAAAAAAAAAGACCAGATTAAAAAAAAACACCTGTGCACTTGTTAGTCAGTGTGAAGTTAAGAAAATTAAGTGTAAAGATAAAATAAAAACAAAGCTTACCAGAGTCAGTGCTGTCCTCGGTCATGATGCTCTGCATCTGTAGTTTCTGGTTATGCTGCATCAAGAAGATATCACATCAGAGTCAGGGCTGATATACTGAGTCGGCTTTATCAGTTTTAAAATACATTACACAGTGTTACTCTATTCACCCACACACATCATGATAGACAAGAGGTTATATGTCACTGTTGAGTGCCCCAGGAGTTGCTGTTCTCCAGAGTTACCCTATTAACTACTTTAAAACATTAACAAATGTTACTATGGTGAATTCAAGGTCGGTTTATGATCGTTTCCTCTGGGATGAGATACAGTGAAACAAGTGTCCCGGTTAAATCTTTTCTGGAAGCTGGTGAGAGAGAGACTAAAGGCTGCTCAGATTCAAACATTTGCATCAGGCCCACATGTTTTCCAAAGCAAAGTCTAAACATATTTATCATCACAATGAGACTGATCAGACACTGAGTGATCAATCATATTTGACAAAACAAGATAAAAGCCTAGGAAGGAAATAAACCACTCAAAATTTTTTTATAGCTGTTAATAGTAACTTTGTCGCTAAGACTATCATCACAAAAAAAATCCACATGATTTTCTTATAAATGATTCCTTTACCTGCATGAACTGCTGCAGCTGAAGTTGAATCCTTGTTGTCCTTGCAACTATGTTTAACGAAGCTCGTTGTTCTAGTATCTAGAATAGCTTGTTGACACTGCTGAGCCATGAATCATGAAGCTCCACTGACCACAGCTAGAGATTAATATGGATGTTTTCACAGCAATTTTCCAGCTGCTTTTCATAACACAACACAGTTCCAGTTCATCTCCGTCCTTTATGCTGTAGGAACATGACACCTGCCACACCTTTCTTTCTCTCCCAGGTGCAGACTCCAGCATCGGAGAGCGTACTCCCTACCGGCCGTTGCCAGAGGAGAGAAAGAGCAGTGGAGGAGGATCCACAATGCCTTAAGTTTACCGGATATCAGATCACTTCTTTGTGAATCTCACGCTGATGACGCAGCAAAAGAGTCATGTCATCACCACAAACGTAGGAGTATCAACTTTCTGGACATAAAAAGTCTTCCTTTTTTTTTTTTTTTTTTTTAACCTAAATCCTTGAGTACTTTTAAATGTCTGCATGTTAGTATGATAATGCTGCTTTTGTACTGTAGCAGCAGTGGGAATATTGGTTTACAGCTTTATTTGAAAGACAAGGTACAAATGGCCACCACCAAACTACTTTTCTCATTCACAGCTTGTCCTGTTTATTTCTCAGTCAGTCTTTTTCCACACATCTTAGTGTTATTATTGATTTACAGTACATTAAAAAAAAAAGAATACGAATCCACAAAACAAAAATCTAACCATAACTACAGCCTAGTTTCTGTTTGCAAAGTTTCTAAAGACATGGGGGAAAAAAGTGAAACTTGAATGTAATAAGTTTCTCTGTGTTATTTCACACTGTACTTACAATAAACCACACAACAAAGTGTACTCGACACAAAAATGAACACATCTTAATTGTAAGTAATCCATCAGAAACAAAGAAAAATGTTTAAAAAACCCACTGAAATTAAAGTCTGACTTGGCATTAAGTGTTAAATCAATCATTTAATGTGAAGGATACATACCTTTTTATTAAAATTTAAATAAGAAATCAAAATTAAAAAAAAAAATTCAAGTGCTTGAGTTACAGTACAAGTTAGTGACTTCGAAGAGTTAAAGAAAAAAGAACAAGACTTGTAATTGTGCAGTTCGGTTTGAGAACAATAAAATAAGCTTTCTTGCTCCAACATGAGTCTAATGCCACCTGGTGGACATCAACCTTCACTACAGTTCACCCATCTCACAAAGGTCAAAAACAGTCAATTTTTTGTGCACAATGGCAGCTCAAAACAAAAGGCAGTTCACTGCATGTATGTTCACTCAGTGTCAGTTAAATGTAGTATTTGTGGTTTCATATCTCATTGTCTCATTTCTCTTCCCTTAGTGAGGTCTCCCCCCACATAGCCCACACATCAACACCTGAAGGTGCTTGTATCGCACATCTTATATGTGTCTGCACATAAATGTGCCCGCATATCTAGGGCGATCTTTCCTATCTATTTTTACAGCTGTGTTGTGCAGCAGAGTGGTTAGGGTGATGCACAAGTGGTGTGGCATGGGTCTTCTCAGGCCTCCACAAACATATGAAAGCCAACAGCCCAAACTTTCCCCCCCCACACACAGTTAAACTGTTGCCCAACACGTCTGCCAAACCCTATAACCATAAAAAACGAAGGGGATCTGTCACTTTATCCTGGATCAAGCTTCAAGCTAGTATCTCAAAATATTGCCGATAATAGGCACCATTTAAAAATTAAAAAGAAGAGAATATAAAATCATGTAAAAATACTCCTCTTGATCTGGATGTTTTTTGTGCAGAATCATGTTTTGAAACATAAGAAAAACCCTCAAGAATTATAACGGAGATTCACATAGTTTGAGTTAGAAATGAAGTCTAATGTGCCGCATGGGATTTACTTTGAATAAAGTTTACGTGCAAATATTTCAGTAATACAAAAAAGTACATGGCAAGTCAAGACAGTGACAATCTTTAAATAATCTTACACTTATCATACCAGGCCAAAGGACTCATCCTGACAGAAACCAAGCTCTGCAAACCAGAGACACTTCTCACTTATTTTAACACATTGGAAATTCTTAGAACTGACCCATAACCAATGATGTCATTTCACACAGACACTAACACACATACTACTGCACACACACTCACATGTGAGCAAATGCAGCTATCATTATTCAGGTATTGCACTGACTTCCATTTACTCTGTAAAGTCAAACATAAACCATTACCAGTTTATGCTTAATCTTAAGCAAATCCCCCAACACGCCTTGGCTCAAACTCTAACCGAGAGCCTAGAAACAAAATTCTGCCTCATTAGGACCAGACGTTGGTCCGCACAAGAACTACTGGTTCAAATGAGGTCAGTGATTACATCAAAAAACCTTCTAAAAATGCATCAAATACACGTACACACACAGTTTAGAGTCAGACTGTCATTTGAGTGAAAAACACGAGAGGAAGAGATAATAAATTTAACTTCCTCATATACTGTTTATTATAAAATAGAAATGAGCTGCTAAACATGAAGTGGCTTTAACACTGCAGTCCTCACCACAGTAACCAGGACCCTATATACTGAATTATGCCATAGGAAACTGTAATAATATGTCTGGATCCTTTACGCTTATTTGAAGTTATTCAATGTGCTGGAAGTACTTATGAGCTATCTAATTTCTTGCCTTCATATAAGCTTGACAGCAGGGTATTGATGACCACAGAGAGTCATTATCAACAAACATCTACAGCCTAAACGTTTCAGACTCATCTTAGACATCATATATTAAAAATGAATCATTTCAATGATTTATTTTCCCATCAGTCTGCAGGCAATTCTCCTAAATGACAAAGTAAAAACACTCAATGACTGTCGCCCACCAACACATGGCTGATTTCATAGCTCACTTTATCAACGTGCAACGTTTTTACACACGCACCCTTTCACACATGTGTATATAGTTTTATTTCATCTATGCAACACTTATTCTTTATCACCCATAAAAATTCACATTGGACCCTTGGATGACCTCTTTACTGTCTGAGCCACAGTAAAAACATATGACCTCACTGTTGTTGACGGGCTTAAGGCCAGAAACATGGCTGTTGACCTGCAAAACTGTGTTATGAAAAGGAATCAATATTAGGAAAGGTTACAGGTAACTGGCATTGAAAAAAAAAACAAGAGAAAAGCAACTAATGGCCTCCTAAAACTGAAGACGTTTGAAGCTTCCAGAAAACTTCCTGGATCTAGTTACACAAACGACAACCTGGGACAAATGTGCCTCAGTCATACTGGCAACCAAGAAGTTAAGGTGGATTCAAAAATGTCGAGTCAGTATAAATGAAAGGCATTTCAACACAGCTCAGGATCTCCGACTGATGGGAATGTTTACAGTTTAACAAGTTAACAACCTGAAGCAGATTTCCTGGAGCAAACAAAGGCCACATCAGGAAGACCGTTAGTGTCCCAATAGACACTGACCCAGAGTCTGGTAGAAAGAACGTAAATTACCTATGCACTGACAAAAACTGCAAATGAAAGGTGTGCCCAGTTTGCAAGAAGAACTGAGGCTTCTCTAAAGGTATTTTAACTACAGTATTAAAGCAAACCCAGTCATTTTTTTTGTATCTATCTGAGACATAAAAATGATGACCATGTGGGGTTGTCCACTAGTTCCATGTTTGGCCCATGTGAATTAACCACTTGGGTTCAGTTATGTAGTTGGCTCAAATAACACACCAATCTTTGGTCAGTCTACCCCCATGTTCCTGAACATAACCACTGCAAGCAGTTTACATTGGGGACCACATGAAACAATCAGAAAACCTCATTTAGGGCATATTTTTCAGTTATCTTATAGCCTACACCGGCCCAACACACAAACAATGGCTGGGAAACACCTGAATACTGAATACTTAACTGTTTTGACTAAAATAATCACAACTGGTAGAACAAACACATCCCCCACATTGTTGCAGTTTATTACACTATAAAATATATAGACCACACTTCCACTGCATGGTTGATGTCTTGATATCTCACAGAATCTCAGTTCAACATGATCCTCAGGCCACCTCCTTCAGCATATAGTGAGTGTGAGAAAGCCCTGCCCTGCGGGAAGCCACACAATACCTTTATTTTTCAAGGGCCTACATTACTACTGTAAGGTTGTCATGTGACCCTATACAGCCGTCTGAATGCAGTCGAGACTGAGGAGGTGATATCCTCTACGCTCATGCAGGCTCAACTTCCTGTAAAAAGTGGTTGACAGCTCAGCAGTGAGAGGAGGAGCAGGAATCAGGCCAGCAAACATCAACCTCAACATTCACACAAATGACCTCCTTAAAAGGCCTGAAGAAGAAAAGGGTTTGATATGACACGGATGCTAAATTGGTTAGGATGTGGTAGCTTGTACAAAGTGTGGGGGTGGCTGCGGGGACTGAAGAAGGAGTTTGCATGTGAAGATTGGGAGGAAGCACAACATCTATGTATAGGGATAAAAATAAATAATAATAATCATACAAATGATCAGACTGTAGCACCGAATGATGAGCCACCAGGTGATACAAAGTGAGGGTGTTAGGAGAAATATGTTATCAATCAACAAGATAGTCAAGTTTGTTGATATAGATCTTATTTGTGTTTAAGACCAGCAACAAACTCCAAGAAAAAACGAGGTAAACATTAAATGCATTTCTTCTCATGTAGAGCAACTTTTATGAATATATGGTGAGGGGGCACCATGGTGGGTTAGAGGTTAACATTGATGCCCTGCAGCTGCAGGGTTCCTGCTTTGAATCATGACCCAGGCCTTTTCTGTGTGGAGTTTGCATGCTTTTCTAGGCTTGCATGGATTTCCCTGAGTACATAGTTTAAAAACATGTACATTAGGCCAAATGGTGATTCTGAACCAGACAAAATTCTGAACCAACAAAGACAAGTCGGACACCCAACTTGTCTTTGTTGGTCCCTCAGATAACACTCTATCAAGAGCAACCCAACTGGGCTTGGAGGTATCTTTTGACAGACCATCACACAGTAGAAATGTGTACTCAAACCAAACCAGATGAATCAGTATTAATCCCCCACCCCACAAGTTTAAAAGTCAGGGGCTGTGATGGCATGGAGTCCCTACGCATAATCACCAAGGGCCACACTGGGACTTTAGAACAACATACTGCCTTCAAGATGACATCATTTCCAGGAATATCTATGCATTTTTCAACTAAACAACGAAAGATCACATTCTCCATGTTACAAAAACAAGACTGAGGAAGAGGAGGGTATGTGCACTGAACTAGCAGCCAGTTCTTGTGACCACATCCTGAGAGAAAATATTAACAAAAAATGTTATGACTGGGTGCAGTTGAACATCGTAAGATATGTTTTCAAGGAAAAATGGGCTGCAATAATACCTGAAAATGTTCAACATTTGATATCATCAGTGTCAAAATGACTTGTAAGTGTTGTGAGAAATTACTGTCAAGTCAAGTCAAATTTATTTGTAAAGCACATCTGAAAACAACCAAAGTTGGCCAAGGTGCTGTACAGGTAAAGTTTATAGTAACAATAAAACAGGACATAAGAAACCATTAAAATGTCAACATTAAGAAGTGGTAAAAGCTTTACTGCTTCTGCCTTTTTGGAAGATTTTGAAGAACTGAAATGCAAAAAATTGATGTATATTGACAAATAAAACAAAACTGAATTAAAAAAAGATGAGTTTATTTACACCATATTATCTGGAAATAAATAGATGTCAAAAGTAATTTTTAAATCACTGCATTTTTCTTTTAATTTGCATTTTCCATATTGTCCCAACTTCTTTAGTTTTTATGCCCAATTCTTAGGCAAGACACTGCTATGAATTTATTTTGATGCATCTTTTTCATCTCAGACCCATTAAAATATAGTAGTGATTGGAAATGATCTTTTTCTGGTGTTGTTTTTTTTTTTATAAAGAGAAAGCAATCTGGCCTCAAGTGATAAATATCATTACTCCAGTGTTGCAAATTTATGAGCTTAGTTACCTCAGATGTAAAAGAGACAAAAAAAAAAAAAAAAGTGAAATTAATTGAAGTGACTTTTGAAAAACTTAACGTATAGCAACCAGGATCCCATTAACCTGCATTAAGATAATATATCAGATGTACATTGACCTGGAGTATCCAGGAGAAAACAACAGCATTCAAAAAGATCAAGATTTCTGTGTAGGACAACACTCTCACAGTTGTGTCTTTCCCTCATTTATACAGACACATAAACACCTGTGTATTTTCATGTGTATCATGAATAGTGTGTAGATAAAAGCTGCTATGTGTACATATTATTTTGGCTAGATCAATAAAGTTGTGTGTATGTTTGGCTCTCTTGTTGAAAACTGGAATAACTGTGAAATTAAGCATGTACACAGGACATTGTAAACCATGGATGGATGCGAACAACCCCCTACTTACAAATTTGCATTTGAAAATGTCATTTGTACCGCGGCTAAACA
This sequence comes from Zenarchopterus dispar, assembly GCA_028564865.1. Classification (NCBI taxonomy): domain Eukaryota; kingdom Metazoa; phylum Chordata; class Actinopteri; order Beloniformes; family Zenarchopteridae; genus Zenarchopterus; species Zenarchopterus dispar. The sequence continues at coordinate 4,305,568 of JAOWBL010000019.1, forward strand.
GAATGAAAGATGTGAAAATGAAAGCAACAACAAAGAAAAAAGGTTATACCAAATGTGAAACTCAGACATGAATCAGTCTAGTTGTGAAAAGAAAACCTTCGATCAGCTCTGCAGACCCCAATTTAACAAAAAAAGGAAAATTAAATGCCTTGATTACACACAAAAAAACTAAAATTAGAGGAAAGCAACAGGGGGACTAGCATGTTTATGGTGGTCATACAAGTTTATGTGGAGATGATCAGCAGGGAGACACAGATGCCAAGATGCAGCAGTTGAGTGTTTTTGTTTTTATTTATTTATTTTTTAACAGATGTTGGAAATCTAGACAATGAGAGTGTTGGTAATACTGGCTCTCTTCTCCTTCTCTTTCATCCAGCACTGACATCCTAGTGCAAAACAGTGACATGAGGTTGCTATTATTCATAAGGCTCACAATTAATAATTAATCTGATTTTCTGTAACCACTAGTGGCTGTAAGCCAGCCACCAACTTCAGTCTTCCAATTCAAAAAAGAAAAAAAAAACATAACCACAAACATCATACCCTCATTTACACACACACACACACAAACATCAAT